>CM069441.1:20024281-20080657 GCA_035610835.1 Ophiura sarsii
CAAAATGTAGCTGGCAAGAAACGGGATTAGGAATTTAGCTTGAAAATGGCAGCCAGGACCTATCTGGCACAAGTTTTGAAATTATTTATTTATCGTTAGATGTGCTCTTAGTTCAGTGTTGCTAGGAAAATGTGTTAAATTCTGTTGTTGTATTTATATCATTTTCCTACCATCTGTGTCTTGTCCAAGAGTGAAAATCATGACTGCAACTATTAAAAGCACAAAACAAAACATTTGTTTGTGATCTTGAACAATAATGGTAATCTGTTTACAACCCACAATAAACTGTTTTACAAACTATTGTAATTGTGCAACAATAGAAATTCTAGATGTTAGCATACTTATGTATAATTTATGTCATCTTAAGTTGGGAGGTGACATCAACACATAATCTACTTAAGGCATCATAATATCACACAGGTAACTTCAATAAGACGGCGTCTGTATCCACATGATTGAAGAGGAATTACATTACATTACGCACTGACATCACCTCTTAACTTGAGCTGACACAGACTATAGTACCCACAAATAAATAACTTGTTTTCCGATTCCCATGCTATTACAAATTCTAACTACAAATCCAACATTTTCATAGTTTAACTTCTTGCTAATACCTTATTGGGCATTCAAATTCACTAATACAATTCTATATTATTAATTTATTCCAGTTACAATGTGTACAACAAACGGTCTCTCATTCATGTCAAAATGATATGATAGTTACATCCATAAAAGAAGAATTGGTTTGCAATTAGCTCCAAGTCGTCAGCTGCATAAATATTCCACTAATTTTTGAAAATCAAAATATACATGTAGAAAATATCAATAATTTGAGTACAACTGTACTGTAATTGTTTTATGAAACAATTGTGTTTATTTACCACCTTAATTGAATTATGCTGAAGCGACATAGCTATGATACAAAACAATTCTTTTTTCATTTGTTGTATTTAATTAGTATAGTAGCAGAAGTGCCTAACCTGCTAGTCCATTGTTTTATGAACACCTGTGATACAAAGGATGAATATTTTACCCAAGGCAAATGAACATAATCATCTGGCAATTACATTAGATAAGGTTGCAGCATTTAATATTCCCCTCTGCAAGGGTACCATAGCAATTTATGATTAATAAATACAGTATTTAGTGATGCTAAAATGTACTGGCCAGTCAAGCTGAATATCTGGCAAAGAGTTGCTCAATGATTCTGAACCATGTTAAGCTTTAATTAAGCTAAATTTAAGAATGGTATTCTTGAAAATATATTTGGCCTACTGTATTTCATTGTGAACTTAATTACTACTATGCATCCTCAACAGGTTAGACATCTGATTAATAGTGTATTATGACAGCTAACTTGAAGGGGGTGGAGGTGGTGGGGGAGCTCCAACGAGCGGGGGAATCGGGGGTCTAAGCTGCGACATATCCATCGGAGGAGGGGGCTGTGAGAAAGGCAGAGGAGGGGGCGGCCCCTGTGGCATAGGAGGTTGGAATGATGACGATGGCGGCGGTGGTACTCCCATTGGTGGCATGGGAGGGGGTATACCCATGGGAGGCATTACAGACTGAGGCGGTCCAGGTGGTGGTGGCGGTGCCCACTGTGGGAGAGGGGGTGGTACAGACATGCTTGCTGCGCTCATTGTGCTGGATGTGGATGTTGGGGATTGAGATGACACCTGCCATGGTGGAACAGATGATGATGACGTTGTTGTTGTGCTAGTAGGGGATGAACCTGAAAAATAAAAAGAAGACAATCAAATAATAATGGAAAGGGTAATAAATTAATTAATAAATAAATAGAACTGGAACAAAATCTAGCTATCTTTCTGATATATTCTTTGCTTCATGGGAAATCAAACAGTTGTTTCAGCCCTGTCTGGCTGACAATATCACTTGCCTGATGCAGATATTGTTGTTTCAATTAATGAAAAGCAGTAACATGGTTTGTAATTCAAACTCTATAATGGCCAGTTATTTTATATAGTGTTTTTAATGTTAACAGAATATAAAATTAAGGCCTTTACAGCGGCTACCAATACAATAATGCTATGGGTTGGTTCCAATGACACGTCCTGCAATCTTTTTGGATTATATTTTGTGTAAGATATTCATGAGTGAGACTTGTGTACAGACGCTATTACAGAATAATGCTGTATTAACCTTTAGGTCGGTATGCACAAAACAGACTTACTTTACACCTGGTCTAAACGAAGAATAGTCTTCCCAAAAAAGGATCTTTTTATGCTTAGATGAGTTCATTCTAAGTTAACCTTTACATTAGCCTCATTGGGTGACTTCTATTTTACTTTTGGACTTTGTTGTTAAGGAGTATACATGGGAAATCAATGAAGAAAATGGTCCTTCCAGAAGTTCATTTTGCGTGTGTCAATAAATAATAAATAATAATAATAATAAATTACATTTGTTAAGCGCATAATACAAAAGTTTCGATGCGCTGAAAACTCCCCCACTCCCTGGTTCAATGTTGAAACATGCTTTTCGGGGGTTACGGAACACTGGAAGGGGTCAACATTGCCCAGCTATTTTTCAATAGAGTAAATTTGTAGGTCTAAAGTTAGTCAGGGTCCAAGTTACTTTTGTGCATACCAACCATAATCCGTCGTTAATGATATAAGATTGTGCTGGACTTACTGCATGCAGTCTTACACCAAGGATGATCCAATATTTTCAATTGAAATTGGTTAGATTTAGAACCTAAATTATATTTAAATGCAACACCAATGTCACATTACTCCCAAGCTTAAGTTTCATATATCAATTTAGTTTACACCATTCCCATCTTTTACATGGTTATTTATTGTATATAACAAATAAACAAACTCAAATCTGAACTCTACAACTTACAAAATAAGGCTCGCTACAAAGTCAATTATGACCTGTTTTTACGCCACAAATGAAACCAACAGTTTGGTGCAATGCAGTGTAAGTTTTTAAAACTGTTGGTGAAAATTGAGTTCATAGTCATGAGCAAAGTATTATAAAGTAGCATGAATCTGTTAGAAAAATGTGTGTGAGGGGGCGGTGTGTGTTAGTGTAAATGGGAGAGTGTCGGATATTGTAAACATTCATGCCACCATTGCATGTATATCTAAAAATCCTACTAAACTCATCACAAAAAGCATCTAGACACTTAATAATGATCCCATAACTAATGGACCGAAAGGGTATGGATTAATCGAAGCAAATAACCCAGCGCATAATTTGTTCTGCGTATATTGACACCTCGATTGTTGAAATACGATGTTGCGGAGCGGAGTTATTGTCATATCAATGGTTGTAGGTCCAGTTTTAAAAGTGACAATCATCCCCATAGAACAAATCCATCAAACCTGACACAACATTGAGAGGGCTACGGCGTATCCTCGTCAAAACAATAATGCAAACCTGCTTCTATAGGCCGTTAATTATTGGCTAATTTTTAAGTGTCTCGATACTTTTTGTCATGAGTTTATTCAAGCATTCATTGTCATATGGGTTTACTTCCACTGACTCAAAACAGTTCCGCAAATCTCTTGAATGAATCATCAATTAACAGGGTTTTCTAAAATGGAGTAATATTAAAATCACTGCAACATTCATGCAACATATCGTCGCTGTTGTGACAAAACCATGCATGTTTTTCTGGCCCAATTGGTTATTACATAGGAAGTGTTGCTTTAGATATGTTCATTGGGCAAGAGCACTTACAAGGTTTTGACAGATATATTTTGGCCCAGGAACATGTTTAAAGCAGACTGCCCAAAGGTTATACATAGACAGTATTACTCTATACAGTCAAACCTTGGTTATTTGGACATGATGGACTAAGCAATGGCCGGATAAGTGACAATAAGTGTTCAAATTGGGACAATAGAATGGTACTGAATGACTGGTAATCTCAGTGACTATGTAGTATTTAAAGGTCCAGTGCTCATGAAACTTTTTTTCAAAAGTTAAACAATATATTAATTGGAACATTTCACATGTTATTTTTGATAAAATGTGAAAAAATATATTTAAAAAATGATAAAATATGTTCGCCCATATCCAAGCCCCTCGTCAGAAACGCAATGAACCACTGAATGGTTTGGGCGACTTCGCTGGTGACGTCACACCGAGAAGGAACTGAAGTGACAGCTCGGTGATTCGCGATCTGACGTCACAGTTCCTGTGTTGCCTAATAGGAGATATCATAGTCAGCAAACAATGCACCACGATCTAAAAATATGGCAACAAAAAAATAACATGTGTATCAAGTTGAATAGGTTCCCTTACAAACATGCAGTTTTGAGCTTTGGGTTTGACACGCTAAATACTGATCATTAGTGGATTCATCAATATCACTAGAGAGAACTGTGTTTGAACCAATATGAAACAACCTATTCTTGAATTTTGGTTAGACGACGAATCCAGCAAATTGTTTTTGTATGTCAACAAACCTTTTCAACAGAATCATGACCTCGATCTATTTATTCACTGAACATGATAATACGGCTAATATACCCATGATTGTAAGGGTTTGAATGAACACAGCATAGATACACATGATGTTTAAAGTTTGCTCAGTCATTCAATTGTTCAGCAAGGCATGACAATGGGAAAGGGCTAACATTGTGTGTGTGTAGACACATAGACCCTACGTTTGTCACAGTTTTACATAATGTATTGTTGCCAACTATGATTTCTCCTCTTGTGTTGCTTGGTAGAGTGGATTTTTTTAAAATACGCAGTTCGTTTTTAACACAAATTTTGGGCGCATTTATGTTTTATTTTGTAAACTTCTTCTTTTCCTTTAATCGATCGCTCATAAAATGTTTATTTTGATATATAATATGTATCCACTTTGCTGGACCTTTAAGCACTAAACAGCACTACCAACAAGGTGTACAAAACTTGTTTTCCTTTGGGATCATTCAACCGGATAACAGAGTAACCCGGATAAAAGAGGGTCAGATAACCGAGGGTGGATTGTACATGCTGAAGGGCAGGATGGAGATACAAGGTTTTGTCAGAACAGCGACGATATAAGGATACCATGTCGGTTAATATGTGAATAAATTATAAATCAAGCTGGTTTAATGAAAAACAAACAGATCATTAACTCAATATTGTAAAATCACTGCCATTAAATGCAATCTATTAAAAGAGGTAGCAGAATAAACATATTTCAACAAGAGCATGCATGTTATTTACTGGGAAGGAATGTGTATGTGATGCATGTTATTTACTGGGAATTAATGTGTATGTGTGCACCAAAGTGGAGTAGCAACGATTTTGAAGGTGTGCTTAAATGAGCAAATTAGCCAACAAATTTCAATTTGACAACTTTTGTGTGCAGCACATGAACATTTTTGACATTTGCAATGCCCAAAATAGTTTCTAGAGGTCACTGATTATAATTCAGGCAAAAATTAAATGGTCAAATAAAAGAGATTCACACTTGTACCGTAACAAATTTTAAGGCAAATATTTATCTTTAACCCCACCCCAAGTCATTATTTTTAACCACAACAGCTTGCAAGATATAATTAAAAGTAAGTTTAGGCCAACAAAATGTAATACTTTGTCTCAGTGGCCCGCACGCATTGCTTTTAAAATGGGATTTCGCACGTAATCTATGCGCGGCAGCCATTTTTTCTTCTTCTTCTTTTCCTTGTTCCCCCGATAAAAAAAATATAGTAAGTTTCGGTGATACTCGGCAACCTTGTGACTGAGAACACACATTCAAATCACTTTGTGAAGTTAAGAGATAAAGAGAACACAAACATACAATGTGCATTGATCATATCTGATTAGTTTTATTCAACAAAAAAACAAAAACACTATTGACTATATTATTATTTTTATAAAAAAATAAAATAAAAATAGAGCGCATAGACCATAGTTTATTTTGGTAAATAAACAAAATCGCATAGCACTTTGCTTTTTAGCCAAAAGGCGCTGAGACAAAGTATTTAATTTTTTTGGCCTTAACGAAATGTAATATGAAATACATCACGAAATGTTATATGAAATACAATGAAATTATTCGAGAAAATGTTATGGGAAGACCCAAATCAAACAATAATAACACAATTTTCAATAAATATAACTGCAATTGAAAAACAAAATCGGAGGGAATGTTTGCACACTAAATAAAGGCAGGCAGACTACAGGTGTTGCAGTGTATTTATAGATGTTCTACCTGTATTGAGTTGCCATGGTAATTGCTGCAGAGATGGTGATGTTGTAGTGACAGCTGTATTGGCACTCGTGCCTGTATCAATCAATTGAGTAGGATATCACATTGATTATGTATGGGGGGTTTTAGTAGGTAGAAGTGTTAATCCTTACTTAATTTTATGTATCTATCTGATGAGCAGGTTCCAAATGGTTCATTTCTTTTCCCATTGTTGAATAGGCACATTGTACGGTATAAAGGAATGTGCCACACCAAAGATGTGTGTTTGACCAGAAAATCCTATAGAGGGGTGGCAGTGCCTCTGAAATATTGTTGGTCAAAATTACCTATTTATTGCCTTTTCTTTCTTACCAGATGGAAATACTGTACATTTAACCCTAAGCTGTGGAACGAGCCTAGAACTCGCATAAAGTAGACATTTGCCTAATATTCCAATGGATATGTGAAAGGGATTTACTAATGTTACCCTAAAATACTCAATTTAATAAGTGACATAAACTTACTTGATGTTTGCCAAGGTGCATTGGTTGGTAGTGGTGGTGGAGGCTCACTACTTGGAGGTGGTGGTGGTGGAGGAGCTGCCAACAGACTGGGTGGAGGAGGCACTGGGTTCACACCTAATCAAAAAATAAGAAGGAAAACAAAATATCATTATCTAAAACGGATCCTGGGCATCATTTTAAAAGCTTTTCAATACGCTGTAGAAGTGTTATCAGAAAAGGATTAGTTACTCTAGTGATAGGTCCAAACTATGCAGAAGTTATTGTTATATGTATGTTTTTGAATTCCCTATCATTGGCTATAGTCTATTTGACCATCACCAGACAGTGACGTAACTGTGTATTCTACTAATTGCAGCACATAACACGCGCGCAAGATGGAAGATACATATGAGTGCGTAAAAGCTGTGCCTGTTAAGTTACGTCACTGTCCGGAGGAAGCCAAATAGCTGATGTTACCTCCCAACTTAAGGTAACATAAGTATACCCGGTATATTCATGTACCCTATTTCCTGTGCTTTCCACATACATGTGGCATATTTGTTTGTTCAAGTGCTGTGATCAATCAATATGCTGTGTTTTTTTTTGGTTTAGCCCCAAAATCCAAAATGTAACCTAATTCAATCCCACAATGCAAGAGCATCTTGCATTACAATGGTTAAGGGTCAAAGGTTAATTCATCAGCTTTGTTGTGTGGTCCGCTCATTGCATTGTGGGCAGGCCTCAAACTAAGAAATTAAGAGGGCATGCAATTTAAGGCAATTTGAAAGGGACTTTCTCCAAGGCAATTATGTACTTTTGAATGGAGTGAAAACAGCCCGAAATTGAAGGCATCGAGGCAAGTAGGTGGGCAACGAAGACATTTGCCTTCGATTAATTTGAGTCCTGATTGTGGGTCTGAATTTTGGTACAACTCGGCTTCCGGTGCTGAAACCCTGAAACCACATAGTTTGGATTCAGTGCTGTTTAATGAATATGTAACATGCAATTGGTCTTATTGTGCATCTATACAGGGTGAGTAAAAAAACACTGCAATAGTGGAAAGAAGCCATTTTGTTTTCAAAACCAAGTTGAAGTTTGAAACTTTTTAAATGTTGGAAGAATGATATAGTTGTTATTAACTTTGTGTGAAAAAATTAAGTCAATTGCATTTACCGTTTGTCTTTGCTGAACACATTTACTGCACAACCCAATTTACACGTTTGTCAACACAGTGATTTTTAATTGACAATACACACATTGCATTTTCACATTTGAATATTCCACCAGCAAACTTGGAAGATTTTATTTTTTTATTCAAATTCACAGCACAGGTAATTTTCAAATTTGAATGAGAGCCATTATTGCAATCTTATGCATGTTTTGGGTGTCTCGTGGACAAACATGTGAAACAAGTGCATCAGTAAAAAGGCTCACCATACACAAATGGAAAATGCTATTGACTTATTTTGCACACAATGTTGGTAACAACTATATATACCATCCTTGCAACGTTTAAAAATGTTAAAACTTCAACTTGGTTTTGAAAACAAAATGGCTTCTTTCCACTATTGCAGTTTTTTGGCTCACCCTGTATAACCTGTGGTGAAACTGCTTTCCTACAAGACTACAATCTTGGAAAAAATCCTTGGAACGCTTTACACGTTTGGGGCATTATATGCAGTATTTTTCCCGGTTCTTTAAATGATGTTTATTTTGTAAAGAGCGTAATAGGACATCTTAGACAACAATTTTCCCTTCCCCACACCCCATCGACCAATGTTGGGACACCTTGAAAAACTGCTGAAGACATAACACAATTCTCAACATTGCATGGGGGAAAGGGGGTGTTAGTTTCCGTTGTTAACAAGTAAGCGTTCCAAGACCTTTTTTCCAGGATTGTAGTTTCAACCTTTTCACGATATAAGGCTTTTCTGAACCATTTTTGTAACCATTTTTGCAACTGTTACAATTTTATTGTGCATTTTGCTTATGAACTACATGCATTAATTAAATGTAGGTTATGACAACTAACTTATCAGCCATTTTGATCATAATTGTGTAAAATCTTACCATTTCAATTTTTGACCTCTAAATTTTAATAGAACCCTATCCCTTTTCAAAATCCCTCATTACAAATGGGAATTCCTCTTTAATAGGTAATAAGATTTTACACAGTATTCTCAAAAAACAACCGATTTGCATGCTGTCATGAATTTTGCATTTCCCAAATACCTCTTTCAAAACTAAACGGATCTCTTTGACCGTAACGTTTTCCAGAATCTATAAAACAACAAAAAATATAAAAATATTGAAATATCTTCCTGTAATTTATAGGGTTAACCAATAGAATATGATGGACAACTTGAAGTATAAGGGAGAGTACTAGGAAAAATACCTTAAAATAAGCCCTTAAATCTTAAGTATTAACAGCCAAATTTGGACAAATCTGGGAGTTGACACCCCCAAACCACAGATATTGGAACACATGGATTATCATCTGTAATTTAATTTATGAAAAAGCAGATACCATGTATGCTGCGCTCATACCTGTACGACCAATACGTTTGAAAAGCGTGGGGCATAAATATGGGCATTGGTAGTCTTTTCCCACGACAGAATGTTACCTTTAGTGGCTGATATGGTACAAAACTATCATAAGAACATTTGCAACAGTGAAAGTTTATATATTTCAAACATAGTGAATATGTTTGATTAATTACATCTACCGTTGCAATTGCTGTAACAATATCTATACAGTATTTCACCTAGTGTTTTAAGTCCTTAACTTGATTGAACTCACACGGACAGTAGATCAATACAACGAGACGTAATCGCCTCTGGGTATGAGGTGAAGTTTTATCTAAGTTATTTCATGACAGGGCTAAAGACTACTCAGGATTTTGTGATGGTTGTTGTTGAGCAATCTTGGAACTGAGACACACATAGCTTCAAGTACCGGGTCCTCCATCATGTGTTCCAATATTTGTGCCCAAACACTGCAAAGACTAATCAAGAACTGGAATATACATATTTGTTCATATTATTGAATGGTAATATTAATGTGATACTTGATTTATACAGTGGCCTATCCCATTTAAACATCTCAAATAGATTAAACAAGGTTTACTATGCTTGATCTTCTGAAATCTCCCGTATGGTATTTGCTATTTAGCCATACCTGTCGTGTCACTATCTTGAAATCACTTTCAGAAAAGCAATCATATACAACACAAAGTTACACAACATGTATATTGCGATCGGCAATGTACATCATATTTACTTATTTGCAATGTTTTGTTGGTGCTACACCTACCTGGAGAGCTGCTGTTTGTTACAGGAGGTTGAGACACAGGAGGCGGAGGGGCATGCATAGCCCATGGTGGGGGCATACCCCCTCCCCCAAATGGAGGTGGAGGCATAGACATATTCATTGGAGGGGGCGGTATCATCTGGGACATCAAACTAGGTGGTGGTGGAGGGTGATTATTATTCCCACCATGTCGACCGTGATGATCCATCATCATACGATCTCTGGGATCTCTGGGATCTCTGGGATCTCTGGGAGGCATATGTGGAGGGGGTGGCCCTCGATGGTGATTGTGGGGAGGTGGGGGAGTTCCGAGTAAGCTAGGTGGCTTTTCCTTCATCCATGGTGGTGGCACTGGTCCAGGGGAAGTTCCCATCTACAGGAATACAAATCAAATATTTATATTACAGTTAAATGTTTCATAATATTCTCATAATTGGTTCTGTGTTCTATGTTAGTTCTGCACATTTCAATCATGTTGTTGTTGTTGTTGGTAAGGACAATTATCTATCCAATATCAAAATACATCTGCATGACAGAACAAATGTCAAAAGTGTGGTCAATAGTTGCTTTTCAGATTTTTATCCACAAATAAGCATAGCTTTAAGAGTCTGTTGAAATCATAGCAGTGGTGATCACTTTCCACTTGCAATTTTTACAGAAATAATAATAGCACAAGAGAACTGTTGACTATTACGCATCCACTGATTGCATCCGATGAACCAATCAGACCAGAGAAATGATCGGGGTGAACCAATCAGACCGGAGAAATGACCGAGGTGCACAACGGGTGATAACTTTCCACTTGCAATAGATAGCACACACATAAACACTATGGACTGTTGAACCCTTTTTAAATAATTAACTGATATGTACTTACCAGAGGAGGCGGATGTGGAGGTCTAGAAGAAAGCAACGGTCTTGGACCACCTGGAGGTGGACCATGTTGGTTGAATTGGTTGGAACCATTATTGTTGCTCCTATTTCCTTGGTTTGATGATGGTGGGGGTCCTTCACCAAGTTCAGCCATCAGAGAAAGGTACTGTAAATAGAAAATAGAGTATAGTAATAAGATCATGAATGAATAGACAAACTTGATCAATGTTTACTGACGAAATGGAGGTAGCCCTAGTGCTTTCTTTCTTGCCTAATTCTTTTCATGAACTTTTTCAAAAAAATTGCTCCTATAATACAAGTTCACTATTCTTGATTATATTTAAATATATGCTTGTGTATCATATAAGCCATTCAATACGGGCAGGGCAGGGAACCCAAAAATGCCTAATTTAATGGGCTTTATACCCTTTTATTCAACCAGAATCAATAAATTTCCTACACTATAATGTAAAATCAATGAGCATCATCTAGGCTCTCACAATTGTTTCCTATTTGAAGCTCTGACCCAATCAATTACCTCAGAGTCCATCTTGGCCTTATCCACACTGTTGACAGGTGGTCCTCCACCTAGCGGTCTCTGTCCTTGTCCTCCAGCCTGACCCTCTTCCTTGCCACGACAATCCTGAGCGATATGTCCGGCTCCCCCACATATGGTGCATAGGATATTACTGGTTACATTTTGCTTCTCTGGACATTGCCATGTACGATGAGCAGTAGCTCCACAATTGGAACATCTGAAAAGGGAGATTAAAGGGGAACGAACAAACAGTATGTTATTTATTGTGTTGTGGAGGTAGTTAATTTACTGAAAACTGGATATATTATGCATGTGTGTCAAAAGCAGAAGGAAGCTGTTAAGTTTTTTTTGTTGTTGTCTATATTGTTTTGGCAATTCAGTGCCCTGACATGTGTGACTTTGTAGCACAAACCACCTGTTCCAAACTCAAACCCAACTTACCTATGATGTTAATTATGAATGACAGTATTTAAATACACAGCCATTGCTTTATACCCGGCATCATGGCTACTCTGCTGCCAGTACCTGCACGGGTACCAGTGACGTACCACTAAAGTACCGCTAACTATAGTCAAATTAATAATTGAACGAACAACACGCACGCAGCACAAAGATGATCGCGCCTGAAATTATCACTTTTACGGCTATGCGCGCTTCACGCAAAGTACGCTGCTTCTAACTGTTCGTTCAATAATGAATCAGACTATAGGCTTCTGTGCAGCTACATTGGTTGTACCACACATGTACTGTACATTTCTCATACAGGTGTTCTCAGTGTATAATACCGATAGAACTATTATGCCGAGCATAAGAAAATGGCTGTGTATGCTTAAGAAAATGGATGTGTATGTATAAGAAAATGGCTGTGTATGTATAATACAGGGGCAAGTGTCACAGAGAATCAAAAATCTCTAGATCAGTTGCTCATGAAAAACAGTGCTTCTTTTTGTCATCTTTGGATTGTGAACTGTGTGGGTTAACTGTAGTGCTGTTATTGATTGGTGGAAGGGTCGATGACTTGATAAGGTGCAATATTGGTCATGTTTGTGGCATGTCATCTATATTCCCTAACATAATGGACACGTAAAAGTGAATAATAATCAACCTAATTTTTATTTGGTTTGTTACAGATTTTGGCCCAAAGCTGTCAAATGAGTAAAGAAAACCCAGATGTCCTGACAACTTATTGACACAAACAATTATTGAAAAAGGTAATTTTTTATGAGATATGGTATTGAAAAAGCACTAGTTAATTTATTATGCGAGATATGGTGGTTAAGAGTTAATATGTGAAATATGGAGAGTTATTAATAGTGCTACATTGTTACATTACATTATGCTTGTTTATTAGTAGGCCCATATAATATTAGTAGACCAGTTTACTTGTGTTTTGTTTTGTTTGTCATTTGTGTTGAAAACGCCCAGTAAGGCAAAACAACACCTGTTCTATTGGCCTGACCATCCATTTGTCAAATTTTCCATTCTTACTTTTCTTTTTTTTAAATAAAATGTTTGTTATTCTTTTGCACATTTTTTTATTATGTTGTTGACATTTTTGTAATATTTTGAAAAACTTTGACCCTATCTGAGAGGTGCGTAGAACTTCGCCTAACCCATAAAATTGGATGTACACACAGGTGGATCTAATATTGCAAAGCAAAAAGCAAGCGTTGACCTTCTCAATACTGACTCATGAATTTGCCAATAAGTTGAATCAGGGATGTGTGGGTCTGAATGGAAGTTAGGAATGGTTTAATGGAAATACGCAACCTTGTTCATGGGCTGTAGGGATTTGAACTGTTCCATAACATGGTCGGGGCTGAAACAGATAGGAGGGTATGGGGCAACAATTGATGTTGCTTTTGTTTGATGTCTTAGGAAGGGAATTAGTTTACATGGAGCTATCAAGGGGAATCTTGAACCTAAGTGTTCACCTTTGAGTGAAAAGCAAATAATCATTGAATCTTTTAAACTTAAGAACCATATTCAGTAAGAATCAAGGAAATGTTGAAAAATGTGGCAGACTGAAAAATATGAATTTTCTTCATACCTTGTGCATGGATGGACCTATGGTCAAAGTCAACAAATATGGAAAAAAAATTGGTGTCACATGTATGTTACCATGGTAACGGGCAATTCCATTAATTTGATGATTTTTCTCATTTTTTGCTGTTTTAAATGCTAATTTTAGCTCAACTTGGATCCCACATTTGTAGCATACAAAATACTTTTTACAAATTCTTGTTTTTATATATGAAAGGGCAGTCCACAGTCAAACTAATCCATATTTAAAAGAAAAACTTGGTATTTGCAATTGGACTATACCATGTTTCCAAATAGGGGTGTTTCGTCCCTTTTACAAACTATCAATTATTAGCCAAATCTAATCACCGTTAACCCTGAAAGTGGCACTTTTTTTTCAAAGATATTTTGCATGTAGAGAGTAACAATGTTGCTCAATTGAATTTCAATGAGAAAAGTGTGGGTAATCTTTAAACATGGCAGCAGTGTTTCCAGAAAGATAGGTATTTTTGAAAAATCTTAAAATGCCTATTATCGAAAAACGGACAATTAAACAGTGAATTACATATATATAAGCGTTGATTAGGAGATATATTGAAGATATTACTTGTTTTGTGAATGTTTGCAATAAAATAATATGAAATGTACTTGTTAAAGTTGCCAGAGTTCTCTTTTTTACCTCAAATTAGCAATATTGCAACATATGCCATGTTGAGTATAGTATTAACATATTAGTCCATGAGCCCGTAGGGTCGGTCAGTACCATGTCGAGAGAGTAAGGCTAATAATGATTTTTGTATTGGTATGAATCCATGAAACTAGAATATGATTGATAGCAAATTCAAAGCGGTAGCTTTCTGTGTGTTATCAGCACATTTTCAAAATGGCCGCCAAAATGCAAACAAAAAGCACACTAATAAACTTATTAGGAATATTGGAAACTCTGTTGGATGTAAATAATGCAGTGCTGTATGTATTAGACCACTAGACACTCATATCCGGATATTTTGCTTTGTTAACACATCTAAATCCAAAATGGCCGCCAAAAATGATAAAATTCCATATATTGGCATATATAAACCAACATGTATGATCAGAGTATAGTTTTAACAATGGGATGTATGTGTTAGACCCTTAGAAACTCATATCTAGTATTTTTGCTTTGATAACATACTTTAAAACCAAAATGGCCGCCAAATGAATGGCCAAAAATGGTAAAAAGTGGTCAGAATTCCATGAAATAGCATAATATCAACCAAAATGTATGATGAAAATATATTTTTAACGATGGGATGTATGTGTTAGACCACTAGTAACTCATATCCAGTATTCATGCTTTGTTAACATAGTTCAAATCCAAAATGGCTGCCAAAGTGGCCCAAAAATGGTTCCTGAAGTGGCTGCAAAAATTGTCAAATTCCATAAAATGGGATAATATCAACCTAAATGTAAGATGTAATACAGTTTTAATGATGGGATGTATGTATTAGACCACTAGTAACTCATATCTAGTATTTTTGCTTTGTTAGCATACTTAAAAATCCAAAATGGCCACCAAATGGATCCCAAAATAACTGAACAAATTGTCGAAATTCCATAAAATGGTATAATATCAACCAAAATGTATAAGGAAAGTATAGTTTTAACATCGGGATGTATTTATTAGACCACTCGTAACTCATATCCAGTATATTTGCATTGTAATAACGTACATTAAATCCAAGATGGCCACCAAAACGGCCGCTGTAAATGTTAAAATAGTCTACATGAGTGAATGATAATCCACAATAGACATTGTAAGAGTGTACATCACATTCACCAAATAGTATGTTCTAAAACTGCTAAGCTTTTTCTTTTAGATATAAGGCTCATCTCTTTGACAATTTTGATTCTGTATCACTTTCCAAAATGGCTGCCAGAATGGTTAAGTTTATGTTAAATTACCTAAAACAATTGTTTAAATGACCATTTTATGTAATATTAATACCCCCAAATCTAATAAGACAGCATTTAACATATGTCTATGATCAAGTTTAGGGGCTGTAGATCTAGTTTGAGTATTTTAAAGTATCCAAGATGTCTGCAAAATGTTAAAATAACTGAAAAACAGTATTAGTTTTATTGCTAGTGTTACATTAGATATGACCAAAAGATTATATATATATAGATTTTAATCCACCATGTAAACGTATCTGTAGGTGACAAAGTATGATTAAATGGTATAGACTCCATTTTTTTTATTCTGGTCATATATATTATTATCAATTGGTGGCCACCCGTGGTAATTATTTTGGCCATTTGGAAATAATTTTAATGAAATGTTCATTATAATGCCCATCTTAATAACATGACATTGTCAAAATGGAGTCTATACAATTCAATCATCCTTGTCACATATACAAACACATTTAAAAGCTGTAGATATAATAATGTGATCATATATAATGTAATACTAACAATAAACTAACACTGTTTTTCAGCTATTTTAACCTTTTACAGCCATCTTGGATATTTTAGAATACTAAAACTAGATTTACAGCCCCTAGGCTTTATCATAGACATGTAGTGAATGCTGTCCCATTCAATTTTGGGGTATTGGTATTACATAGTACCGGTCATTTACAATACAAAACAATTGTTTGTTCATTTACAATACAAAACAATTGTTTTAGGTCATTTAACATCAACTGAACCATTCTGGCTGCCATTTTGGAAAGTGATTGGAATCAAAATTGTCACAGATGTGGGCCTTATTTCTAAAAGCAATAGCTTACCAGTTTAGAACATCTATTTGGTGGATTTGATGTAATATACTCTCTCACAATATCTATTTTGGATTATCATACACTCATGTATATAGACTATTTTTACATTTACAGCGGCCATTTTGGTGGCCATCTTGGATTTAAAGTATGTTATTACAATACAAATAATAGTGGATATGAGTTATTAGTGGTCTAATACATACACCCCAATGTTAAAACTATACTTTCATCATACATTTTGGGTGATATTAGCCCATTTTATGGAATTCCAACAATTTGTTCAGTCATTTTGGGACCCATTTTGGGGGCCATTTTGGATTTTTAAGTATGTTAACAAAGCAAAAATACTAGATATGAGTTAGTGGCGGTCTAATACATACATCCCATCATTAAAACTATATTTTCATCATACATTTAGGTTGATATTATCCCACTTTATGGAATTTGACAATTTTTGCAGCCACTTCGGGAACCACTTTGGGGGCCATTTTGGCAGCCATTTTGGATTTTGTACTAAGTTAACAAAGCAAGAATACTGTATATGCGTTACTAGTAGTCCAATACATACATCCCATCATTAAAATTATATTTTCATCATTCATTATGGTTGATATTATGCTATTTTATGGAATTTTGACAATTTTTGATCATTTTTGGCCAGCAATTTGGCGGCCATTTTGGTTTTAAAGTATGTTAACAATGCAAAAATACAAGTTATGAGTTTCTAATGGTCTAACATATACATCCCATTATTAGAACTATACTCTGATCATACGTGTTGGTTTATATATGCCAATACATGGAATTTTACCATTTTGGGCGGCCATTTTGGCGGCCATCTTGGATTTTGATGTGTTAATAAAGCAACAGTTCTGGATATGAGTGTCTAGTGGTCTAATACATACAAGACTGCGTTATTTACATCCAACAGAGTTTCCAAAATTCATCATAAGTTTATTAGTGTGCTTTATGTTGGCATTTTGGCGGCCATTTTGAAAATGGCTGAAAACTCATATAAAGCTACCGCTTTGAAGTTGCTATCAGCCATATTCTGAAACTAGAGGTTAATACCTTTCCAAAATCCTTTTGTTATTCACACATGAATGTAAATAAACATCACTTATAATGATACAGTAAATGGATGTAGCTGTCAAAAGCAGATTAAGAAGAATTCTGTTTATTTAATACGATTCTGTTCTGCCATGAATAAAGTTAAAAACTCAACCTACCTGGCAACACTTTTTTTTAATATGCACTTTGAAACATGAGCAACATTATCCCTGATCCAAAAATAGTTGTTCTCTATTTTAGACATAACAGGATGATTTATTAAATAGTTTGCTGAAATTAAACGTGTATTTTCATACCATGTAATACCGATTTTTTTTGGAAAAAGTCAACACTTTCTGGCAACACTGTTCCAACAGGTATGAATTACCCATGGATATTTTTATATATTATTATTTAGACATCCATCAAGCTTTCATTTGTAGAAGGTGAATGCAAAAAAAACACCACTTTGCTAGTTGTGATTAATTTACGAAGGTGTATTTTTTTCACACGATTTATTATGAAAAACACCCCTTTTTCAAATAATGGTATATCCCATAATACAATTTGCACAAGTTTTTTTGTTGCATGGAATGAAAGTTGAGACATGTATGGTTATATTGTTGAATGAAAATAAAATCCTGGTTGTATTGTTTGTTCATAATGATATGTGTAAATTAGCAGTTTTTAATTTCTGAAAAATTGAAAATTTTGTTAAAATCCATGAAAATTCGAATATGTGTCGTTGTCATGGCAACGAAGGCAAAAAAAAGAAAAAAGTTCCATTTTAGTGTTTATTGACCAAAGGTCTATCAATGACCAAAGTATAATGGAAATTCATATTTGTATGTCTGCCAACAAAAACTTGATTTTTAGGGACAATGTCACTTAATATTTCCCTTCATCAGCATAGAATGGCTGGATATTTTGATAAGCCAAACTATGGTGAATCTTGTTCAACAGTTAACAAAAAAATGAGTTTGAACACAAGTCAAACCAAAATCAAACAAACAACAAATCACAGTTGCCTGAATGTTCCCCAAACAGAGTCTTTCCTCCACTTACAAATGTTGTCAAGATATATATGTGCCAATGGTGGGTGAACTGAACAGGTCAACATTGATCAGAGGTAAAGGAGGCATGGCCTCACATTTGGTAATACTCAGTTACTCAGTAATGAAAAATATTTTCTAACTTGGAAGTAAAACACTTCAAATGGTCTCGGAATAGTCAAGTTAGGCCCAAAAATGTGTTTGTTAGTCCATAGTTTCCCTCCAAAATGTAGGGTCGGTCTGTCAGATTTAAAATAAATAAACTATAAATCACATTCAAAAGATGTATAATTAACTTTTAAATAGTTGCTAAATAAAATGTGGATGGGAATATGCTACTATTAAATCACTTCATTCATGTTTTAACCCTTCGAACCCGACGCGCCAGTTTACCGGCTTGACTGAGTCTGTACCATATAATACCTGACGCGCCGGTTTGGCGGCCTGGACCTATGTGTACCAAATACCCGATAAGCTGGTCCACTGGCGCTGTGTAGCATGCCCAAACAGGTTTATTTACATTGCTAGACGACTGGGGAACTAGACAAAGTGGGTTCAAAGTTCAAATACCCGTTTGTTTAAATCAATGAGTGCTTTTAGTCAGAACTGTTTGCACTGTAGTTTCGTATGTTGATTCGCGTCAAAAATACATGGAAATATGGCGCAGGATAAACTCGAGTAAAGTTTTGAACATGTTGGATGATAGTTATACTGCTGAGGATTTGTTAGATGATAGTTCTGGAATTTCAGATGATTTATTTTTGTCCAGAAAGCACTATCCAAGTAAACTGTTATTGTTTCTATGTGATTTTATAATATTACAGATGATTCTGAACAAGTTTAGTATTGTTTATCCATTTCCTGCAAAAATCAATATTTTGTGTGTTACCCACGGGAGGGCTAGGGTGTGGTACACACTGACTGGGACTGATAGGGTTCAAAGGGTTAAAACAGTTTAGAAGAGTAAAGAAACAGTTTTAAAAATATTCTAGTGTATTTCGGAAAGCAAAATTCTTAGAAAAAACAAAACCTTTTTGTGGAATTTCTTTGAATAGGGTTGGTATTCATTTGTACTAGTAAACACTTTAATGTCAGTTTTCAAAATTAGGGTTGGTCGGAAATGGACAAACAAACAATTTTTGTTGTGCCTTACAAACTGGTAACTCAAGGTGAATACATGTAGGGATAGGTTTAAGATACCCTTTGATAGCTTTTTTAGGACATATGGATAATTCTACATCATATATATTAATTGGAGGATGTTAAGCCCATACATATGTAGTGGAATGATCACTACATGTGGACTGGAGGTGGTCTAAGACCCCAGGGATTGGGGGGAAAGGGAAACGTTTATGATTATTGGTTATGTCTTACACAAAGCATGTTAGTTGTATGCATGAACATAGCATTAATGACAACAAGCATGGTAACATGGACTGTCCAAAATGCAACTTTTTCTCGGTGGGTAAATTAAAAACTAACTCTTTCTTAGTCAAGTTAATTCAAATATTTGACATACCGTAGCCAACAGTCAAGCGCCAATGGAAGCCTGAATGTAATACACAGCTATGCTTAACCCTAACAACTGGATACCCCTCTCCCTAAAGCCTATCATTCAATCCCGTTTCCTCTGTGTGCAATTTATGAAAGGCTACATTTATATGCATATGGAAAACTTGTTTTAGTAGCACAAATTACATGGCACAGTAGTCATTCACACAGCCTACCGCAACAGTGTCCCACTTCGGTGCTGGTAAAGCCAGTTTCCCTCACATTATTTGGCCTGTTAATACCTCCTGATAACAGATATTCAAAAATAATTCCTGGGGTGTTATCTTATCTTTATAACATTAGCTGAAAATTAATATTAAGCTACTTTTACATGATTTCCATATTTTACATGTATTTCAGAACAATCTTTTTGTATGGGTAATCTCTCATTCTGTATATGGTTCCTACAATTTGGACAGTCCATTTAGCAGCACACTCAATAAATAAAACAGCAACTAAAAATAGGGAGTAATTCTGTTATACCCTTCACAGAGGCATTCATAGTGCATGATTTTTAAGAACGACGCATACTACCGATGTTGGTGTGTAGGGTATAACAGAATTATGCCAAAAATAGTAAACATTCACAAAACACACAGCATATCAATACAACCTGACGGTATCCTCGTCTCTCAGCGTTCCATTGAGCCGGGCAAGTTCACGCAGCTGCATGCGGCGCAGATCATTCTGCCCTTCAGGCGTTTCTATTCCCTGTTTGATAATATCACGAATCTAGCGGTACACGGAAGTCACCAACAGCACAAAATATGAAGGGGTAGAGGTTTTTTTAAGAGGAGAAGTGGAGAAAAAAAAGAGAAGAGGGGGAACCATAAGTACTGACACCGATAATACCTGCAGACGTCACCGTCCCGCAGCGTCCCGTTGAGAGCGGCGAGCTCGCGTAACTGCGATCGCTTGAGCTCGTTCTGTCCCTCCGGGGCGTCTATGCCGTGCCGGATTATGGTGTGGATCTAGAGGAGATAGTGAGGAGAGACTGGCACTGAAACGTTATCCAGTATACAGATTAGTACAAAACATCCCTAACCATATATAATCATGAGTTTACTTACCTCCTTTTGTCCTAGGCAGCAGCAGTAGAAACAAGACTTTTCTTACAAGGTTATCCCACTCCCATTACTGCTAATTTTGTTATCATAAAATTCAAAACCACCTTATTTAAAAAAGCTTATTCTTCAATTCAATTTATTTTGTAGTTATAATAAAAAATATTTAACATATGATTCAACCCCACCCCCTTTAAGAAGTTTTTTCTTAATGGCTGAGAAACTCGGCATCTTTTATTATTGTTATTCATGCTCCAAACATACAAATTTAGAATATATTTTTTAACCTTTTTTTTAACATGAAATTGAAATTGTAACCAATCCTAGAATATATCATAACTATATGGTGTAAGACTATATGTACGAAACATATAAAGCAACTATTTTGCATGGTTATTATTTGCACTGTCATATTGCCAAAAATCAAAGCACATTTAAGTGAATCTACACTAATTACATACAAAGAAGGGAGCATGCGCAAGTGAATCCTGTTTATTGATGCATGGAAACAAGGCCAAATAAAAGACATTGAATTAAGAAAGAAAAAATAAATAAACTTTGGAAGAAAAAAATTTGAAAACCCTCACCCGCCATATTGCTTTTATTTTAAGTATTAGTACACTGTTGCTATTACTGATAGATTAGTACAAAGATTTAAAAAAATAAATGTGTAGAAGCCATTCTGGCCATTACCTAAATAAAAAATAAAAATAATCTCTCATTTTAGTATTAAAAAGTTGTGTAAATGTTAGTATGACATGCAAGGGGCGGAGTAAGGAGGACTTGTATACAATTTGATGAGTTGTTCTGTGGAGTTTTATGTGAGTAATTATAGAGGAGTGCACAATGGTTAAATAGAGCTTGTCTTGCATTTGGCAATGGTTGTGTGCTCAATTCCAGCTGCTAATGGGGGTGGGGTGAGGGGATATGGGAGATGGAGTATAATAATAGTTGCAATTCACATTCTTATTAAGCCCCAAACAATGGCCAAAGACCATGTAAGAGATGGAAAAATCATGAAACAGTGGCTAGGCATGTACAGTGTTGTTATCGCCAACTTCACATTGTAAGAGGTAGGCACAAAGGCCTATAAGCACTGAAGTTAGTTGACATGGGCAACAATTACAATGTCAGGTCTTCTTGGCCTAGAGGCTTGCGAAGTCATGCCCTTCTTGGCTCATTCTGAAATTTAGGACCTTGAAGTCAGGCTTGACTTTAATACTGTTGAATATTTTAGATAATATAGGGGGTTGGGTTAGGTCGAGTTATAATTCAATTAAAGTATTTTGTACTGTTAGTATTATATAAACAAAGTCATTTTTGAAATATTAGTATCATACAGAGATATAGTAAATTAAAAACAAGGTTTTGGGACAACTTGCCTACAGCAAGATAATCAAAAATTAAATTGATCAGTATTTGACGGATACAATCACTACACGAATAGTTTCTTTCTTCAGTTAGCAAAAGATAGGTTGATCAGGAATAACATTGGGATACTAATTTAATATTATAAAGATACTAGGTGTTATTTACTGTGTTACAGTGTATTAACCCTTACACCACTACTGACACCTTACATGCATTGATTGGATGACGTCATCGTCCGAGCTGATATGTGGGTACGAAATCGCTACCAGGCAAGCGTTGGGAGCTTAGCTCAGTGCGTAGGGACTTGGCGCTAGTGTGCGGATGGTCCAGGGATCGAATCCAAGGGTTTCACGGCAGTTTGTTGGGTAAAAAGTTCATACTTTGTCCCCCTCCCCCCAATCCACACGAAAACATAGCCGTGGGAGTTAGGTTAACAGAATGCCAGAGCTAACGCATGGCATCACTATTAGTATTGGCAGTTGAATCTTTGACAAACTCAATTTCAACACCACACCGCAACACAAGGTAAAGGACACCTAGTGTGTACCTAACATTACGTAAAAATTAATGTGTTTTTTATCCATGCAACAAATTGTTAGTTAACCCTCCCTTATTTATTTTTACATTATCAATCCAATTTCATTTCAAAATTTATAAACAAAGTCAATGGAAGTTTTGCTAAATAAGATTTGCGCTCCATTTAAATGTTCTTTGGCTCATGTTTTACAGGGTGTGTCTCTGGATATGTCACGTCAAGATTGGTATACATTTCTATTTCCCCGGACTATACAACTAAATAAGTAGCCAACAGTCATATTGCTGCATGTATAATGAATGTGTGTGAAAATGTGACACATAATCTCTTCAGCTGGGTTGACACAAAACGGCTGGCTGGTTAAAATTACACAAAGAAATATGATGCATGCTGGGAACTCTTCTAAAAGTAAAGGCAAATAAACTGAAATGAGTATCATTCAAAATAATAAACAGGTAATAGGCTTTGCTACTGCTGTGGCATGTATCAAAAGGTTTCCTCATTAAAATTAGCACATTAGAGGAACTGCAAACCATATGAAAATGTGCTTGTTTCTTCTCATCATTGACTCTCTGGTCGTATGTAATGTTACTATTGTAAGGGTAAAATATGCCACATTTTTGGAATATTTTGCATTTTTCCAACCATAAACACTTGTTATTTGTTAGTTGTTGAATGTACATGGAATTACTGTTATATTGAATACAATCCATGATGCTCTCTTGATGCCTGGCCTAGCAGCAACATAGCCCATAATCAAAGTGTACGAGATACATATATTTAAGCATAAATGCAGACACAACAAAATTACAATTTCATACAAGTATATAAAAGCAAAAGTGAGGTGCTATTTGAGATCATTTAGTTTATGGGACACATGGCTGAAATTGACTTCTGGACCGTAACAAGGTAAATAACTTAATCAGGCAAAAATTAAATGGTTGCTCAATTAAGAATTTTACTTCGCTTTTGGTATGATATGTAAAAATATTTCTTATCACATTTTGCTGATAGTTATGCAAATCCAAACCTCCTTTAAAACATTTAGAAAGTTGAAATATGCCGAATCTATGAGCACAACTATTTTTGTCCTTATGGCACAAAAACACAAACCTGTTCGACAGGCCCGACAGACCACTTTTTTCAAAACATATTTTGAAAATATTTTTGAAAATTAACCAAAAATTCTTTTTTGGAAAAAACAAAACAAAAACGCCCGACCGACCCCACCTGAGACGTCCGTTTGCCCTTAGAACAGGGTTTTGTGTGGCCTTATCATACATTGATACAGGTGTCCAATACAGTATTTTCAGCCATGTGACCTCTAAACATAACCGCATTGTCATTTATTTTACTTTGGCAAATAGGAATGAACAAAATTCTTCATCATCAATTTCATACAGAAGGATAAGTTGTCTTTAGAAATGTGTGCACACACTTGAAATCATTATAGAATGTAAGTACTAAGCTCTTGAGGCATAGACATAAGGTAATTATCGTTTGTTTGGTATAACTGGAAAAAGGGAGACAATAATTTTCTAAGTCTCTAATACCTTTATTTAATTTGAAGAAACTATAAAAAGTGAAGTCCACAAAAATCAGTTGGGTCGGGTTGCTTTTTCTTCTTCCACCCTTCCTTTTTTAACATAATTCTAAAGAAAGTGATGAGTTTTAGGGTCCGTCAGACAATACCAAACAAAAACAAACAATGCTTTATGCCTTTGTACCGAAATCACTTCATTTGAAACAGATTGATCCAAAATAAAAGTGTGCACATTTATTTTATCGCCTTAGTGCACACAGGTTTGGTGCATCATTCCTGTAAGCCTTCATACCTGTTCCACAGCTTTCTTAACGGCCTCGGCACTGTTAGCCGTGACCAGAGCATGGAGTGGTTCATCCTCCCCGGGGAGTGGCTGGCCATCTTTTCTTCCAACTTTGCCTTCTTTCACCGAGCCTTTACCACGGATCATGATCTTTGTGCCGGTGTCTTTCTCCAGTTTTTTCAATGTGTTTCCACTGAGGATCAACAAAATAGTATGATGATTATCATTTCAGTGTAATGGGGTACAAACCTACAATATGATGCATGGATAGTAAAAAAAATTAGGCAAATCAAGCTTCTGGAATCTAGATAAAATATATAGGTGTTTGTCAAATGATAGGGGTGCACAACCTGGGATTCTCTTTACATGAGGAATAAAACATGAGACTTACCACTTAATCATAAATCATAGCAATGATTCAACATATTTATAATTTCCCAGTTGATATAATAATAATAATACTAATGTATGCAAAGTGTTTTGCCTGCCAACAATATTGCTTAGATTAATTGAGTTTGAAGGATTGCTGATTTATAAAAAGGTCTTTACAGGTACTGTTATTACTAGCCTTGCTCATAAAATCATGTGCATGCCTAATCTTACCGTGGCCCAATGAGGAGACCAACAAAGTTGATATCTGGGTGTTCCTCTTGCGGTATCATCACTCTATCATTCACTCGTTGTACTGGAGGCCTGACAAACGCAACAAACAAACAGGTCAATATTGCTAAGTCACATCAAAAATGTACAACAATAATAAGTCATGAAAACATCCGAATTATTTTTGATAAGTTTGAAAGCAGTGTTACTGAAAGAACTCTTGCCAGAAATCACACTCACAGATACAATCATATTTGAGGGTGCTGATTTAGTGTTGTTATCGATTGTCGGAAGTGTCGCATGTCGCAATATTTTCCATACGATACGACATGTCGATACATATTTTCGTATATCGGAAAGAAACGACATGAATTTTATAATTGGGTTTTACATGCTTTTTAAGTTTTCCGCACATTCCCCATTCACTTACAATTCATTACAAATTGTGATACAATGTATATTGACGTGTGCATGGCCGTACCGTGCATCATTCCCTCGGTGAAAGCCTGACAAATACCGCAAGTATCAAAATAATTCATACTGAATAACAACGCCATCGGGGAATGCCCCTCGTATTGTATTTATAAATAAACAACCACGTTTTTCATAGAGCGCAATGGTCTATCAGGGGCGTAATCCACATCTGTGGAACTGTGCCTTTCGAGATGAGTTGAGAGCACATGGTATTGGCATTGCGTCACTCGGACCGGTTCCGGAAAATTAAATAAATTTATAAAATCATCATCGTAAAATGTGTGATTGGACAAATTGTCACACGTAAGGATGATTTCCGTAGCAATACGTCATTCATATCGGGTTTCGGAAAAGGCCGAAGGGAAATCGAATAAATCCGAAGCACAATGTCACATGCATGCGTAAAGGATGATTTTCTTCAATTAAAAGCTGGCGACCATATCGGCAAGCTAATTCAGAATTTGTTCATTTTAGTCTTCGTTTAACGTTTTTAAATGACTTTTTCAAAGTTATTTATTGGTGGGGTACATCATTGATAGGAATATTTCTCCCATTCCCGATCTGATCAGGTTTTATCTGACGTTTTTGATTTGAGACGATAGTTGCAGAATTCGGAAACCAAAAAGTTATTTTATCGATAATATATCGACATGTCGAAGTTTTCTTTGACGACATATCGATACAAAATTTTGTATCGATAACAGCACTATGCTGATTACTTGGACACTTTTTAGTTGATAGACCAGCAATTGTATGATAGACCAGCAATTGTATGATTGGAACTTATATACAGACCATAGCTGGTTTGGCAGCAGCTGCAGCTAGACTACAAACAACAGCCACTTTGTCCAAGAGAGTTAACCACCTGCTTTATCATGGTTCTCAAATTCTGGGAGGGGTAGGTGTGTGTTTAAGATGCATTTTCAAATGTACAAACATTTTTTCAATGACCAGCTTAAGTCAATGATCAACTTAACTTGACTTTTATAACAATAATAACCCTAACCCTGGTTTAGGGTTTTTGACCAGGATCACGATTTTCGAGGAGAAAACGCCAACTAAATCTCCAGGAACCTGCCGGGATTCGATCCGGGGACCCTCCGTTCTCAAGCCCCACGTCCCAACCACTAAGCCACGGCCTTCAGCTACACATTCGCGCAGTATACTGCGCTCACTATATAGGCTCGGTTGACTACGCCATTGAAAACCGACGGCCCATGCGTTTGGAGAGGGACTTAGGATTAGATTTTTTTTGCACTCAGGGGGGTTAGGGTTAATGATAACACTAGTAGAAGCGAATAATTTACTTGTAATCAGCAGGCGGCTTATATTCTGGATTTGAACCCATTGCATCCTGAATCTTGAGGTGGCGCTCTTCTTCCAGCTTCTTGCGAGTGCGGTATTCCCTTGTGTTAAGACGTTTTCCTTCATGGTTATATACAGGCTCGGGTGACGGGGATCTGAGGACACACACAACAACAAATACAAGGCGTTATATGGATCCTTCAAATACTTACCCTAACCTAAATAGTTATTACAATTTAAAGTTCTTAAAATAGATAGTGGTTACAAGGAAGCTTATTTATTTAATTCCATATGATGTTGCGGAAATATTTATTTGATTTGTGTCACAAAAACCTGTTTGACTACTACTTTAGAAGTTTTTTTAAACAAATTTCAAACTTTTTTTTTTGTGCATCGTAAAGAACAAGAACAGAAGGCTGCACATTGTGTGGGAATGGATACTACAGAGTTATTGATCACCAAGACACTATAGGGAGTCAATCTTAATAGGAACTACAAAAAGGCTGCTAAATCTGAATTGGTTTTAAGAGTTTTACTTTAATTTGTATTTAAGGCCTTTATCACTTTAACATCAAACCATTCTATCCTGGGTATGGTAGTAGACCTACAAAAGCCAATATTTAGCCGATTATTGCTTACAGGTGAA
The DNA here is from genome assembly GCA_035610835.1 of Ophiura sarsii. NCBI lineage: Eukaryota > Metazoa > Echinodermata > Ophiuroidea > Amphilepidida > Ophiuridae > Ophiura > Ophiura sarsii. Next base: position 20,051,930 of record CM069441.1, read on the forward strand.
TCACAAAGCCAATTCTTTCTAATTCTATAAATGTTAAACACCTGTCTATAAAAATTGTCAAATTGTTTCAATAATGCTGAACGCTGTTTGGTTAGGGACAAACAAGTTATAAGAGGGTTTGTTAATCCTTTATGGGGCAGTTATTTTTGTTTGAAATAGACATTGATATCCCATCATGGCTTGCTCAGAACGAGAAGATCTCAACCATTATTACTGGTCAACTTGAGGTTGAGTCTTTTGTATGACTGTGCTACAATGTAAGACAATCAAACCCGATAAACTGTCAAACAAAACGGTTAAACTGGAGCAATGGGGAAAGAATTCCAACTGAAAGATTATACAAGATGAGAAGAATAATGAAGAAAAAACAAGTCATGATTGGATTAGGATTAAATTACACTGACAATTGGTTACGGTTATAAGAGCCAGCAGAGGATACGGTGCTTATATCCGCTTGCTCAACCTATAATGGCTCTTTAGAAGTCAATCTTTGGACTTGCGACCAAAATATCAATTGGTCAATTAAACAGAGAGAAGAACACATATTGAACATATCAACATATATTACCTATATAATACAAGTCATAGTACTTAAATTAACATCAGTTTTGATTAAAACCCTATGTAATACATGTCATGAGGAATAAAAACTGTGGTTAATTATTTTTTGGGCTGTGTGCATCCGTTGGCACCCCAAAATCTGAAAAATAGCGGTAAGTTTGGGACAACGCTAGACGTATGGGTGGTTAGCTTGATTAGCATTAAACACTTACCAACAATGTAAAATGTAATTGACAATTGATTCCATTAGCATTAAATTATCAATTACAGGGTAGATAGATTGGTCTAACTGTAACTTTGCACAGAGCTAAGTTTTGGTCAGTAAATTGCATGCTGCCAACATCGTTATAAAACAAATGCTGTATATGGGCTTTTTTGGTTATTAATGTTGGGTCCGAGGGAAATATTGACTTATTAATATAAATATATTAAAATCACAATAATGTACAAATAAAAATTGTACAAGAATCCCCATGACATTGCAAAATCCGTTATTAAATGGTGCCCTTCATGTTGATGGCTCTTGGATGTATGTGGTCATTGGTTGGGTTTGCAACCAAATATTAATGTCTATTTTTTCAATTTTTTTTAATGGCCAATAAGAGCTGCTTTTGAACAGGTAGAGTGCAGACCAGTTCATATATTAAATGATCAAATACAATGCCCTGGTTCAGTATGTTCCATTAGGCCAAATATGAAAATAAACATGTTTAGCGTCCCCGTCCGATTCCTGTTTTTGGTCCCCTCTATTTTCTTTTTGTTTACATTTATTTCAGTCATAACTTTTTGGTTCAGGTGTTTAAGAGTTTGAGATGTTTGTAACAGCTTTGCTTCTTTCTTACAAGTTTTGCAGTGCCCAACCTCTCAGAACCATGGTATAAAAAAGATTTAAAGAGGCCTGCTCGGTGACGTCACCTACCGCAGGCATATGTGGGCACGAAGTTGGTGCCTGTATATGCGCTGGGGAGTTAGCTCAGTCGATAGGGCACACACTTTGGTGCAGATGGTCCCGAGCAGATTTTTGGGTTAAACAAATCATACTTTTCCCCCCTCCCCCAATACACGCACAAACATAGCCGCGGGAGTTAGGGTTAAGGGTCGAAAAGTATATCGCTAACAAGGACGATTTTGCACTAAGCTTTAAAAGGTCCTTTTTTAAAACATGTTTTTGTTTTTTAATTTGCCTTAAGGCCGTCGGTAATGAATTCATAGTTTCCTGTTGCCGCGCGCGTCAATTTACCCTGCCGCGTCAACGTTTTCATTATTCATTATTCCTGTGTCAATCAGATTTGACGTCGTATTTTGTTTACAATCGCAAACCCGGAAGTATTGTATGAAAGCTTACAAAGCATCATCAATCTCCGAGAAATTCCGCACGGCTATTCGACAACGCTAAATTGATAGTAAAATATTGAGGGCGTTATATTTTAAGGCTATCTGATTTTGATTGGCCACCAGTGGTACCACGGTTCGCCTTTACCCGCCCAATACAGCTATTGGCAGCTAGGAAATAAGGACCACAGGACCAGGGGCCACTTTTAGAAAAAAACGGCCCCTGGTTCACTGGCTTTTGTCATGAACCAGGGGCCGTTTTGGTGGAACCAGGGGCTGTTTTTAAAAAAGGTGTGGCCGTTCATGATGAGTTTATCCCAAGAAATTTCTCTTACGTGACTATGGGCGTATAAACAGGACCCGTATCCATCCCGCTCTCCGTGAACACACTGAGAGTAGAGCGCAGCAGACCCGCTATAACCTGCATAGTGCATACAACAAAGTCCTGCGTCGATTTTAAGCGAGTTGCATCTCGAAAGTGCGACAAATTTTTGAAGATTTGCAATGCTATTGAACAAATATGTCGCAAATACTGACGCAAACATATTCCCTACTTGATATTTGCTCACGTACCATCAAAGTCAAACCAACAAATATAGAGTTTCATCTTCAAATAACTAGAAAAAGTGTGATAAATCTAGATGTATCGGAAAGTTAATATTTCGTTTTCGTCTGAGTCAAAATCCCCATTGCTTTACATGTAATTGCGCAGAATTTTTTCCGTCGGTTTAAAATTGGTTCAAAATGGCGGATTTCTGCGCAGGTTGGAGAATTTTATAATCATGACGTAATTGACGTCACATTTGATGCTAGTCTTGTTTCCATGTCGCTGAGTGTTACGAAAAAGCGCCAACAAAATGACTTGGAATAAAACTAGTGGTGCACCACGGACACGAGGAATCATAACAAAATGGCGCGCGATCGTAAGAAGATGTAAACAAACAATTATGAATTCCTTGGTGTCAAACCAGGTCTGACAACGGGCGCCAAAATGGTGAAATTATAGGCGCCTGTACTCTTCATTTTTTGCCAATACGGGCGCCTTTTGCCGTCCGACGGGCGCTGAACGGCGCCTGTCGCCCGCTTATTTCCTAGCGCCGCCGCCTATTGACTTGGCAATTTTGGGCTACTTTTAGCATACGCCGTGGGCCAGAGCAATTTTTTCACCCATAGTCCATGATTTGTATTTGTCTATTGCAGCAGATAATTCATCAATGGTCTGGGTGACCCCTCTTTAATATACTATGCAAAATAAAAGGTACTTGATGAAATAGTCGCTTATCGTAAGTTGAATTACGGCAAATCTTAATGTAATGCTAAATAATGAATAATGCTAAATAATGAATAATGAATAGCGACCTCGTCAGGTTTTCAAAACCTCCAACAGGAAACTTTGAATTCATTACCGATAGCCTAATGGAAATTTTTGAATTGGGCCCTGGGATGTAACTTTCTAAGCCAAAAGTTTTCAATTTATTGCCCAGCATTTCTGACAAAGTACGGGCTTTTGTAAAAATAAAAAATAAATTCAAATTGGGTATTAGAATATTACAGTGGCACCTTAATTGTGGAGAAAAAAACAACCACCATGAAGAGCACCAATAAATGATATTAAACAATTTAAATATAGTGACTCATATGCATACATTTGTTAATATAGACAGAGTGGGCAGAAAGTCTCCTACAAAAATTAAATATATAATTGATAAACCTCTTTGAAAAAATTGCTAAAAGAAAAAGGTTTGTTTCATTTACCAAACAGGTAAGTGATCAGGGGTCAAAATTGAGATCTTGGTATCAGAATAAAGACCATATTTTTTTCTCCATTACCCCTGCACATTTTAAGTCAGAGAAATATTTCTTTTAAATACTATAAGAGAACAAGAAGTGAATTACCTCCAAAAGTGGTATCCCACCCATACCGAAGATGTTTGTATACTGTTTTGGGGGAAAGTTTCAAGTGAATTTTCTGTTTGAACAAAGACTGGTTTAAATTATAAGAACCACTGAAACATATTAAACTCAAGTTTTGGAATATGACTGAATTTTGATGTACTTTCATATAGAATAGTAAACACTATGTGAACATTTTGGGACAAAAGTGGGTCACCAACCTGTTAGTGAAGGAGATGAGTTGGCAATGTGTGGTGGTAATGGATGCAGTAGAACATTTTAAATAAAGTTTTAAAAGTTAGAATATTGTTGTTTTCATTTAATGACAAACTTTCATCAAGTAAATTTGTTATCCAATTAGTTGCAATTCATTTTCATCCTCTTACCAGTGTTTAATGATGAAAAAGGTATTTTCACTTTTGAATATTGCAAGAAACGTCTCAAATTGTCGCTGTTCTGTCAAAACCTTGTATCTCCATATGGCCCTTCAGCATGTATAGAGTTATACTTTAATATGCACAGCCTTTGGGCAGCCTGCAAGAAACATGTTCAAGGACCAAATGGTTTGACAGAACAGTGACAAAATATATGGATTACATAGATTTCATAACATATATTTGATGAAAGTAATCAACATTAAATTACAACTTAAATCAACAAATGTATGCAAACGAGTCTATCTGAGCTGCTGGTCTGTTCTTTAAAAAAAGGCTACATCTTATAATTTGGTTAATATTAATAATACTGTAAGTGTAACTGATTTCATTTCCTGCTAAATGAAAATAAGTTCAAATTATGATCATTGTTTTGGAGCATGGACTTATCCCAAAACAAATATACTACACTCTTGATTCCCTTTTTCTGCAAATTTATGTATGCACCCACCTAATATGTACTTAATTGTTGCAATGACCCATCCCACCCTCTCCACTGAATTATGGTTTGATGTTAAACCCACATCCCACACTGAGTGAAAAAAAACTTACCAATTATTTTCCCTGGCAAATATAAAAGGGCTGTATGATTATCTAAACATGCATGTGCGTACGTAATTGAAAGAAGTATAACAATGTCCGCGGTTGTGTCTACCGTTATATAATGAGACTTTTAATATCAAAATTAAACTATAGACGTTATTCATAATTGGCCCATTTACGTCAAAAGAGGGCATGCTCAGAGCAATTAGTGCTCCGAAAACGAGGCTAACGATGTAGCTGAGATGAGAGTAATGTAGTTTTTCAATGTGGTGAACTTTGCACTAATCATAAAAAATGCTTCATACTTCTAAGCTGTTCAATATTTGACCTTGTTACATTCGTGAAATAAACTTGAATGTATAAACTATCTATTCCACTATTTGAAATGAAATGTTTGCTGGTAACCGACACTATCTAGGAAAATGTAGAAGTTCACAGTTCATTACATTACAGTAAAAGTATGAGATTGTATGTTTATCGAGTATGTCTCCCAGTCCCACTTTATACATGAAATTGCCAATTATGAATAATGTCTATAGTCTTCAATCAAATTTGAAAAACCTCATCTTAACGATTAGTACACAACTGCTCTACAAATTTCAGGTTTATATTTTGTTTGAACTAACCATTAATTGCCTACTTTTGTCAAATGAAATTTGAAATTAATATAATAACAGACCAGCCAGCAATCATTGGAAAAAGGAGGAACTAAAAAGTGTTATGCTGTTGTTGAACAAACCTATCCTCTGGATTTGGTGGAATTCCTAGATCTCCGGAACGCAGCTTACGGGTCAGTTCTTCAATTTGCAGATGCACTGTGGGTGTAAATGAGGTTAAAACGAAAGAAACATATGGGGTTAAGCATAAACACTGTGAAATCATATATACAATCACCATTGTCATCAAAAATATCATATTTTATATCATCATTAGCATTTTTATTTTTACGATGAGAATTAATTTATCATATTTAGAAGTAAATACAAAACAGTACTTGGTTAAAAAGGCAATTGATGTAAGGTTACAAAACAGTTGAAATATGCAGTTTCAGGGTTTCTGCATCGGGCCGAGTTGTACAGAAATGTCAATCCCACAAAGCAAAGAGCATTTTGCAGTACAATGGTTATAGGCCGAAGGTTAATTCATCGGTTTTGATGTGGCTACGCTCATTACATTGTGGAACTGAAATTTCGGAACTTGGCTTCAGTGCTGAAACCGAAAGCCGCATTTGTGATCTGAAGTAATGCATCATGCTCCAATGGAAATGCCATCCTTTATCTAAATAAGTTAATTTCCAAAACTTAAGTACTCATCATCCTGTACCCATCTGCAAATCAGAAGTGAGCGATGGCTATTTGGCAGCTTTGGTCGTACGTACATCTTGCCATTTAGCAAGGTGAATGAGAGCACAAGATCAGAGATTAAAATAAAGTGGTGTCTAAATCCTTTAAATAAATTCCAATATTGTTTGGACCCCAGTACATAGATCGTGACCTGGACCCTAAAACCCCAAACGACAAAGGATCCTGTCACACACAGAAATAAACCTGAGTGACATTTTTATTGGAACATGTTGTATTTATAATCATTCATGTTATGGCATATTTCATCCCTGTTCTGTCAAAACATTGTATCTCCATTCGGCCCTTCAGCATGTATAAAGTAATACTTCCTATATATGTATAACCTTTGGGCAGTCTGCTCGAAACATGTTCAAGGGCCAAAAACATACCTTTAAAACCTGGTTTAAATGCTCTTGTTTCTGAACGTGTATAAAGCAACAGCTGCAACACTTCCAATCTCAGGCTATCTGTTGGGCAGTTATACTTTATACATGCTGAAGGGCCGGAAACACATACAAGGTTTTGACAGAACAGCGACGATTTGATAGAGAGAGATGGAAAAGATACTGGTTACCACAAATTATACTACGTTCAAGTACTTATGAGTGCGAGGTTTCAGCATCTGAATCCCCTACCAGTGTGTTAGAACTATGCACGCGATGAACTGTAATTACTGGAATACACACTGACGTCACTGCACAGAAGTAAATGAACGCAGTATAGAGTCAACACAATAAGTAACTGACCAGTTAATAAATGTGCTGATAACTCTAAAAGTATAACTTCTACATAAACATATTATACAGTTGTTGAGAAATGCCCCTTCTTTCATTTGAGAAATTGCACGCTAGAAATGGTTGATTATTATTAAGGTTACATTCCCAAATGTAAGGTCAAGTCTCAAGTCTGATTTTCATTTTCGCATTTTGCTTTTCTACGCGCGGACTCAGACTGGCAAATTATTGGTTACTGGTAGGGGTAGTGCTAATTCACCGGTCGATGCCTGGTGGTTGGATATTTGGCCGGCCGCATTGTCGGTTGATCAATACGGCCCACATGCTTTACCTGTCATACTCTCCCTGTGTTAAAAAGAAAAATGTGAAAATGAAAATCAGACTTGACTTTACATTTGGGATTAGGGAATGTAACTTCCTCAACCATTTCTATTATGCAATATCTCAAATGAAAGAAGGGGCATCTCTCAACAACTGTATAATATGTTTATGTAGGAGTTATACCTTTAGAATTATCAGCACATTTATTACCTGGTCAGTTTCTTATTGTGTTGACTGTAGATAAGCATGCATGATACTATTGATACTGAATGAAATCTAAAACTGTAATAACTCAGTGTTCTCTAAAAATGTGTGAAAGTGATAACTTTCACAATTTGGAAGAATTAAAATTGTTGTTTTATTAATAGTATTTTGCCAAAAATCCTCACTCAAATCAATTTGCTGTGATTTTACTAAAATAATAATCAAGTTTGTGTGGTTAAATCGTGTGTTTAATAGTTTCATTAATTAGAAAGTCAAAATAACATGACTTAATTTAATTGTTAAACTTTAAATGTCTTTCATTAAAAGAATACATGAATTTGAAATAATGAAAACAACATTTTTGAATAATATTGACATGCTTAATTTGAACAGGCCACTTACCTGAGCACCTTGTCATTTATCTACATTAAGTGGTTTTAATATGGCATTATATTAGCTGCAGAATTATGGAATTATTCCATTTTGCCTTCATTAATAATGCATGAGCCAACTTGTCAAGTGAATTAAATGCCTCATTTTTAACATAAAATGTGCTCAGATTCTTCGAAGTCAAATGCACAACAATAGCTTGATATGAATGAACTACTTTCCTAAAGATCAATGGACTTAACAATATCATAATGTTGCCACATATAATTTGCGGACCATCATCTTGGTTAAGTATGCATTTCTTTAATTGTTTTCAAGGCAAATAACTGACATTGGTGGTGAATATTATGTGCAATTCAAAAATAAAGTTGCTGCTAAAGTAACAGACAACCCGTCCGTACTGGCTGGATGTCATGCGACTTAATTCCAAAATCTGTGGTGAAAACTATACATATTTCTGTTGATTTAAGGGAACCTTATACACAGACTTCAATGTTCTCAATTCATGTTAACATACTAACCCTGACAGAGATCCCTAAAAAATTGAACACAAGTTTACAGTTACCTTCATGGTCATCAAGTAATGTTAACCAATTACTATACTAAACAGTACCACTGGTTTAGTGGCGTGGCTAGAACATGTTAGAACAGTTAGCATGCCTAAAATAATGGGTTAGCTTAGCTGACACAGAGAATACAATCAATAAATTTGCAACTGAAAAAAATATCACAAACAAGCCTCAAGTTAAGAAGGAGCCAAACATTTTTATCTAATGGTTACCAATTGTTAGATCCCAGTTATATAAAAATCTAAAACATTTGTATTGGCGAGATGACCAATCAGAGTGAGGTCAAAGGTCATTGGTTGTTACCGGTGGTTGTGTGACTGTGAGGAGCATACATTGTTTACTGTGCTGTACAGAGCATTATTCTTGCACTATTGCGCTAATGTTAAGTAAGTACGTTTTGCTTAAAAGTTCAAAAGAGATTTGGTTTCTTTTAGTGTACATTGCAGCATTTCCTTCACTGACAAATTTCAGGTCTGTAGAATGCCCTCGTCAACTGACATTATTTTCTACTGATGGCAAATTCAACACAATTTGCCAACACTACTCTTGAACATAGCCATTCAGCCACTGATGCTCCAATTTCTGAATTATGGTAGATAATGGATGTGATAGGCTTGATGACAGTTCTTTCTTAGATGTACTTTTGACTTCCCCATCTGTATTAATAGCTTAAGCCACATGCATTTCCTGTGCATAACTTATTTTCTGAGAAATTGATTCATTTGTGTAAGTATTACTAGAAAATCCTAAGATAAATGTGTACAGCCGCAGTATAAGGATGCAGTTGTCTCTCAATGAAAGAGTTGAGATTTTCATATCAACAAAGGAGCTTTTTGAATGCTTCAAAATTATATCTTTGTGGTTAAGATTGGATACTGCTTTCTGATTCTTTAAGAAAATATGTTAACTTTCTTTGTTTTTCCTTACCTACACGTAATTCCATTAATATTTTAAGATGCATTTTACTGACAACTGCACCCTTTTGATGCGCCAGTACACAAATGTTTATCAACTTACCTATCAAAAATTACTAACATATATTTAATTAAAGAACACATTACTATTTTGCTTATCGTCGATTGCCTGGGGGAAATATTTGAGGGTTATCGGCAGTATTTTATGTGATGCATGTAGATGGGGAAAAGGGTTATTTTTTGTAACAGCTTCTCCTTCACACTCAAAAAGCTACTGCACCAAAACAAAGTTCTACAGGAGAGCATTCAAGTAGGGTCAGATAATCAGGCCCCATTTTTGTTATTTTTAATGCTTGAAGGGGAACATAAAAAGGTATTGTCTCAAACTCTCAGATCAGAACCATGGCATGTTTCAAATGCATCCATTTAACTACGAGAACAATGTCTGCAATTTTTAACCGGGTTCATGTGTGGTATTCTGAGCCGGATTCTTTCATGGCTTTATTTGATGTTGATTAAACAGACAGCCTACCATAATTTTGAACTGGACCTGTTGGAAGGTTAGTTGGTGAGAATGGGCGATGTCAAATGAATGGAAGTATTAGTTTACTTTCCAAGAAGGAATTGGAATACACTGCAGATCTTCAGATGGAAGCATCAAACGTGTAAGAATCAAGACTATATCCTCCTCCTTAACTCCCGACCTAGTCAATTATGGCAGACTGTCAATTTGTTGTGCACTGTTACAAAAAGGGACAGGGGTGAAAAGTTACGACCAATACCTTGAAATAAACATCAATAGCAGAGCATTAGATTAGACTAGATTTGTGCCACAGAACTTCTGGATTAATAATACCTTCAATTTTCAATTTACATTTAGGTTAATACGGTACAAATGATGTAGATAACAAAAACATAGTAAAGGCAGCATAAATATAGAGTAACACAGTTCAAATGGATTATTATGTAAGAATAGGATTTAAACATTACAACTATCATACACAGTACAGGATCATGAATGATGGAAAGTTAATTGGGTAGTATAGTATGAATCACAATCCCTTAGGTAGCTCATAATGTACGCGTACATACTGCATGCCCACAAAAAATATAACGCAATGGAACCACACAGAGACGTGCAGTACATTTGGGGTATCACGCATGCGTTACGTCTTACCTAAGGGATTCTGAATCAGACTATAGTGTGCAACATAATTTTTGAATTAATTAATTAATTTCTTACATAGAACTTGCTGCTCCTGTTCTTTACTCAGGTTGGCCGGTATCACAGCAGCAGTGGCACGCGCTTCCTCTGCCCCCCAACGGCTCTTCTTGCGTCTCTTATTATCAGGAGGCCAGTTGGACGATGATTCTGTGAAAGAAACATATGGATGCGTCTGATATACAATATGATGAAAGGCCATTGTAGAACGGACAGGCCATTGTAGAACGGACGGACCATTTATCAATATCTACATAAAGATAAGAATACACCTGATTAATTTTAATTGCTTAGCCTTAGGGCCAGGCTCCAATAAATCACCTGTCCGATTGCCCGGGGCAACCAGATTTAATTTCGGGCAAGCTGAATCACAGGGCATACTGCCCGATCGGGCAACTGCTTTAAAAAAGAAATAAGCTTCTATGCTATCGTAACTTCATTTAACCAACCCTTGCTTTTTCAGTACGGCAACCATCCATTTGCCAAGTAGTTTCCGGAAGCCCAGAAGGAACGCGGAAGTTGAACCACAACTACAAACTCGCCAATCACCAGGCCGTTTTCTCCGATGTTTACAAGAAACACACGCTTCGGTTTTCGGAAAGGGATATCCCTCAGTTCATTCATAAAATCATCATCACAAAAATGGGTGTTTATGATGACAAATTGGGAAGATATGGAGGTTTATATATAATTTTTCTTTCTTAATTGTTTTTATGAAATAAAATTGTGTGGCGTACAAATAATAGAGTTTGCTCAGCACTACTTTATATGCAAATGAGCGTTTAAAATTGATTAATTCCCATTCATTCATTTCAGGGGTAGAATTTCCAATCGATTCGCGTCAAATCACTACCGCGCGAATCCAGTTGGATTACAAACAAACAAAAAAATCTTTTTTTTGTAAGTCCAAAACAGGACATTAGATGACTGGTAGTTGACCCTTAGTCAACAAACATGCCGAATTTGGAAGTTGTGCAAGCTTATAGCCTTATTCTGAATATTATTTTCATTAATTTCGCAATAATCCATGGATTCTCAAATTGGCAAGAATCGGGATTCTCGCAAAATCCTTCCGCGACGTTGGTTACGAAATTCTACCCCTGCATTTGCGCGTCCCTTGAGTTGAGCGGTTTAACTTCAAACTTCTATCCAGCTGATGACAAAAATTTAACGGTAAAATAATACTATTTTAGACTATATAAAGTTGGCCCAAAGTTGCACAAATGGCGTCGAATTATGATTGGAGAATATCCTGAACTCTCTGAAGGTGCCAATTTCGCAAACTTCGAACAGTTAGACATAGCCATCCGAAAATATGAGTGACTCAATTTTTGTCAGATGTGGAAACGCGATTGTCATTGTAGAACCGTGTAGAACGCTTAAACCACACACGAGATATCCAATCCAATTAATTCATTTCTCAAATTTCAGATTATTGTGGAGCTCAGGTAGGGTTGTCCAGTTTCGTATTTTCGAGCGGCGCCCTTCACCGTATATCAAAATGTTGACAGGTGTTGCTACGTCATCTGGCCCAAATACGGCGACACTCGCGGGAGTGGACGAGGCCTGGTTTCAAATGAAGGTAAGTTGAATATTTTGTACTTTTTAGTCGAAATACGTTCATATTTAATATTAAAAACCCATCCGAGAGACCATTTAACAAATCTTATTCCAGAATATCGTCGATTTAATAGAGTAATTTTGATCGTAAATCGGGCGTGCTAAACCAGTTGTAACCCTTCCGAATTTGACATCCATGTTACGAATCTATTTTTCAAATATCTTTTTACTACCTGAAGGGTGTGACCAAAGGTAGCGGTTGTTGCATCCTGATACTTATCATACTATATTCAACTTAAAGATGTCCATCGTTTTGTCTAAACTTGAACCGTTAGTAACCTGTTTGAAGAAAAAAAATCGTCTGATCCACATGTGTTACCCAAGCCATGCGTCTCATTTCTGTGTTGGGCGAAATGGATTGGCGCATGTTTGCCGGATGATCCCCTACTCTTTACGAAGGAGTCTGTGACCTTTTAACGTGCTCAGATGTTGCTCTTTCGATGCACGAGACCACCATTTCTACGTGACTTCTGAACCACGAGGCAATTGAGACTAAGCACCTTGCCCAAGGATACAAACATGTTGGCCATAGCGGGGCTCGAACTCACAATCTTTGTATCGTGAGACCTGCGATCTACCCACTCCTGTCACTAGACCATACCGTCACATACGATACGGCGTTACGCTCTCTCAAAGATAGGCATGTTCATTAAAATTTTGAAAATAAAATTATCTCTTTGAAAATGGAATACATGGAAACAATGTACTTTACAATAAAAAATGATGGTTCAACCTTGTCTGCAGGCAATAAAGTTATAACCAAAAGTAGTTTAAGTCATGCACATTTTAAAACCATTTTAGGTAAATTAAGGGTTTACTTTCATGATGTCTAGTTGCTTGTGTGGGGTTATTTATACATCGGTGAATACATCCCAGCAGTTTCCTACTTTTCCGCTAAATTTAAAAGAGGTAAACATGAGTTTTCTACATATTTTGGTCAAATATGTCGCCCTCTATAGTCAATGATATGAACATCCCTATCAAAGAGTCAAAATTAAAATTAAAATACAATCTTAAAATACAGGATTGCCGATTACGGAGGTGTCCGAGGTGCCAATTAATCAAATTCCTTATTTCATTTATTGGTGAGATTTTGGGGCACTAACTACGTGTATGGTATGTTTTATCTTGAAATATCTACCTGGACCACCTTTGGCAGCTGTGGGACCACCACCACCACCACCACCGCTATGTTCTCGCTTGATATTTGCAGTAACTCGAGCGGCAGCTTCCCGGGCGAGACTCAACATGGTACTTTCGCCTGAGGATTTATTCTGGGAAAATATTGGATGCAAAGTTCCCAGTGGTATGCTATTAGCACCCGTGCCAGCCATGGTGATGTTAAATATATTGTACGGTTGTTGAATCAGGTGTTATTTCTTTTTCAATAATTCAACATCGTACGAAAACCATATTTTTTTAGCAAGATGGCGGAAAGACAAATTTCACATGGCGCATTTCTCATTACCCACAATCCCCCCATTCCCTTTCCAATTTTCATTGTCTGCGGTTCCAGTCGTAACTTAAGAAGATGATAATCGAATCATCACATTTGATAGTATTGCCCTATAACTTAAGTAAAGGAGGGGTTCTGTGAATATACATTCAAATCAGGGCAATGTGCGGGGCAATACTATCAAATTTGATGATAGACTTGAAAAGGAATGAAGAACTAGAAACTAGGGTTTTTTTAAACAAATTTGCCTCCGGTTCACTGATTCCTTCACTCAGGATCAGGGGCAATTTGTCACATAGGCCTATCAGAAATAATTATGTCATCCTGAAAATCGAAGATGAGTTCAAAGACATAAACAGGAGCAATTTTAAATGAAAAGGTTGCTTCTGGCCCTTCTGGTGACACTACATGTACCTACAATGTATTTAGGGACCGTTCATAAATACTTTGGTGGGGGGGGGGGCTGGATAATTATTTTTTTTGTATATCAAAACTTTTTTAACCCCCCCTCTCGCCATGCCACAAACTTTTTTGACCCCCCCCCCCCACCTCTCTCGCCATGCCACAAACTTTTTTGACCCCCCCCCCCCCCCCTGTATTACTGCCTGCACCTGAAACTTTCTTGTCCTCCGTTCATTGTTATCAAGTTCAGAGAACATAGATATGATATCTTGTTATGGGATTTATTTTTTGACCATGTATCATATTCTATTTTTGATGGACGCATCACATCTAGGAGGGCAGGTTGTAGAATCTAGCATCTAGAGTGAATCAGAACCGGGATCAGAACTCCCACTTCAATTGCAGATAGCTTTGGTTTAGTGCCATGGTCTGGTCTTTAATCCCCTGAATAACTTCACATATTTATGCACAGATCTCTGTTTTTGAAACAAATTATTATGCTCCCTCCAATTATATATCCTGGCTTTCAATTATATGTTTTTGGTATTGACAAAAATTTGGCCTTCATTCTTTTTTAGCTTGGCTAGTACATAAAAATAGGGCCGTAGACATCTGCGCGCGTAGCGCGCCAAAAAAATTAGCTATTTTTACATTGATTTATGAACTTTCCGTAAATAATGTGCATACAGCCTACAGGTAAAGCAGGATTTGGGAGCGAAGCCCCAGAAAATTATAAATCAGAATCAGAACTCCCACTTCAATTGCAGGTATCTTTGGTTTAGTGCCATGGTCTTTAATCCCCTGAATAACTTCACATATTTATGCGCGGATCTCTGTTTTTGAAACTAATTAGGATGCTCCCTCCAATTATATATTCTGGCTTTAAATATGTTTTTGCTATTGACATGAATTTGCCCTTCATTCTTTTTTAGCTGGGCTAGTACATACAAATTGGCCCGTAGACATCTGCGCGCGTAGCGCGCCAAAAAGATTAGCTATTTTTACATTGATTTATGAACTTTCCCTAAATAATGTGCATACAGGTAAAGCAGGGGTTGGGGACGAAGCCCCAGAAAATTTTGGAAACTAATAAGTGTTTTAAACTTTTTTGACCCCCCTCTGTTGGGGTTTTCAAAAACTTTTTTGACCCCCCCTTTGCAGAGTATCAAAACTTTTTGGGCCCCCCCCTATAATTATCCAGCCCCCCCCCCCCCCCCACCAAAGTATTTATGAACGCTCCCTTACCGAGGCTATTTACATAAGAAATGAAGAACCACGGGCACTCTTTTGAGGTTTACCGGGGCTTAATGTGCTCCTACTTATCATGCTTATTTCAAGCCCGGCTAATAAGGAATATAAAAACTTGAAAAGGGGGAAGAGAAAACACTTGGAACATATTTTATTCCACTTTTTATTTCAATATTTGTGGGCATAATTATTCAAATCATATAATTATAGTCGGCTTCTTTAATAGTTTCGGCGCTAGAATTTCAGTTCCGTCGTTTTGACTTTAAGAACTTGAAAAGTATACTAAAACTTGAAAGAAAGGGCAAAATCGCGCAATCCATTTTATTTATTCCTAAGTTTTATGCGCCTAGGTCTATAAATTCACAGTGCGTTTTCAGAGCGTCGAGCCTGAGTTTAGTGGAAGGTGTACGTCACTTCTTAAAACAGGTGAATCGGGCAAGAGGCTTTAAATCGGATGAATTTAAAAGAACCCGGCCTGATTTTAGAGTGAATTTGCCTTTAAGTTTTTGGTGTGCTCATGAGATTTTTAACTATTTAATTATTTGTTTATTCATTTTATTTGAAGCATGCCAAACACTCCAAGTCCAACCCGCAGTTTGATTAATTTTGACTAATTGTGGTTAGGCGTTGAATCTACTGCTGGAAAATTATAATCAAAATCCCCCATGTCCGTGAAACACTAACTACTACTAACCAGGAATGGTCAGTTCACAGAACAGAAGGTCCCCTTGTTCACGCATCCTCAATCACTACCTCCTCTGCTGCATCTGCCACCATCTAGCCTCATCCCCCTTTTCGGCGTTATTCCTAGCACTGGTTTCGTGCCTGTCCACTCTCAGTGGTACAATGTTCATGTATTGACACAACTGCAGTGGTGCCATTCGCGGCCCTTTCTATCAAGTTATGCTGTATAATAATAAGTAACATTATTGATTATTCCAATCTTCACTGTCCAGTCTCGTCTCGCTACTATACGCTCCCCATACACTCCCTCTGGATTTGCAGATTAGCAGCAGCACGGAACTAGTGCTAACCCACGATACACGAATCACTAGCCTACTTGTTAACACATAGGACTATTTTTTTGTCGGTGTATTGATCTTCATTGTCGCCCAAATATAAATCTGTGAAAGGGTCGCCGAACTCTGATAATTACCGGAACTATTTTTGTTACCGCAGAAGATACACCATCAAATTCCCTTTGAACATGTGTAAGGAGTGGTACGTGTATAAGGCGTTGTGGTACGTGGATTTGCGGTTTGAGGCAACTGAGATATGAATTTAATATTTAGAATGTACCTTTTCCTCCCCTTTACAAATCCCACTTGTCACTGACGAAGCGGTTCGTGATTTGCACCAAAGACAGCCAACTCTCTCAGAAACAGTGTCCCATCGTGTTCTGACCGCACGTCGAACCGTGGAGCAGTCTTCTACACTGTTGGGTTTTACAGTCGACCTGTATAATTTAGTGTGTACAGCTATAATATTGTTTAAACTGTGTTGCTGTTGATTTTGTAGCATTTATTATACGTGTGCCAACTGATGTTAAAGTGTATTTCCAAATGTTTCATGCGTGAACCGACACACTATGGGGTTATTTTTATTCGCGTTACTAATAAACGAAATTCGCGAAATAAAAGGACGAAATGTGATTTTTGAACTCTACTTGATTCCAATTAGGCCAAAAAAAGAAGGTTTGTCTAACGCGGGCGGTTTCGGGAATGCGCGCGGGTCATCTGAGACAAACTTTTTTTGTTGTTGCCTTATAGGTCTTAGTATTTTTGAATGTCATTCGGGGACGAAATTGCAATTTTAATTGATTTTAATTTGTATCCAATTTGGTGGCAGTTTAAAAGACCTTACCCGAAGCTTGCCAGAAGGTACACCGTTACTTCCTTGATTGATTGCACATAAAAAATAGGCCGTAAAGAGTGCATCAAACAAGTTTGAATAACAGGGTCTTATAATTGAAAATCTTTTTTTTGTTGTCAATTTTTCAAAGTGATTGAATTGGGGACAATTGGGTGAACATGTTGGGGGGGGGGGGGGGGGGAGGGGGGGGGGGGGGGAATTGGAGAGCCTGACCCACTTACACCATCTAGCTGGTAACCAACCTCTCAATGATTATCTAGTGCAATCTCTATTGATTGTTTCGCCCCTGAAATGAAACTTCACGAATTTGTGAGCTTTTGTTGTGTGGATTGTTCATGAAACATGTGCAAATCGATGTGCCCCGGGTTCGTGTTTGCGCGCACTATGATATATTCACTCCAGTACGGTGTGCATGGTGTTTGGTGCGAATCGTTTTGCTACATGAAAGTCTTGAAACCACCGTTGGCATCTTAAGCCTTAGTTGAATCTGTTAATGGAAAAGTTCAACGATCTTCTTACTGCTAATAGACCACTTCAATCATTGACCCCCCAATTATTAAGTGCGAAGGCGCCCTGCGGTAAATACAAACAAATAAATGTATAAATTGCGTACGGATCAAATTAAGAAGCGTTTATTCATGCCAAAATATAATCAAAACAAGACCTTCGATCGTTGATAAATACAGGCCAAGAATATTTCCTTTCATCAATCTGAATACCCGGCTGAGGTATATGCTAAACGCCCCTGTATTAAAAAAAAAATTGGCCAAAATATAGTTTCCCCACTATATAAAGATAATGGGGATAACAGACGACGGTGGCCACGCGAAACCTACATTTTGAATTCGTATTGGAATAACACGTAATCGCGAATGTTAATCTTATCATTTTGAAAAATTCATCATAGGTTAGAAGATTTTTTTTCAAATCCCAAACCGTTGGAGTTGGCTAACCAACTCCATTGTAAATGCTATATTTTTAAAAATTATTTTCATCGTTAACCGGGCGATGACTGTTAAATATATTTCAAAATGGTGCACTTCCGTTGCCATATTGGGTCGTCCGAGACGCGAACCATATTTGCATAGAGGGCGTTTTTCAATAAATAGCGATGGTATTGTTTTAATCAAGTTTTGCTGTGTTTTTGTTTAAAGGGGTCGTCCAAAATTATCGCCATTTTCACTTACGTACAGAGCGTACGTAACTTTTTACCCCCTCCCCCTCGAGTTACGTTCATAGCTTGATATACCCTCATGTTTGAATAAAAACCATTATTACAGACGAATTGCCGTATACAACATAAGAAACTGTAGGCCTACGGTACACAAAATAGAAAAATACACTTGTTTGATCATATTTATTGTATATCTCTGGTGTTGTTTTTAATAATTCTGCCGTTCTTTTCTTTGGTAAAAATTATCATTTTCTTTGATGATAAATAATTATCAAAAATTATCAAGTTATTTTGAAACAAATGGCACATGTATTAGATACTTTTAAATACAGAAATGATAAACAACAACACTTGGAACTTGAGCCATGGATTGTTTAAAAAAACCAGAAGCAATATTGCTTCGTGTACATGAAACATTGTTTTCAGTGGCGTAGCTATATGTATTTCATATGGGGGGGGGGGGGGGGGGGGCAGAAATGAAAGTGAACCGACAAGATTATTGTGACAAGACAAAAGAAAGTTTCACGTAGCGCGAACATTTTTGACATTCCTCTAATTTGTGCTACGATTGAGGTACATTTTGGCTCTAAACAAGCTTATACCCAAACATATTGCATTTTGGAGACATGTGCGCGTATAGCGAGCGAACATTTTCCATCTGTGTACTTTTGACCATCATATCAATTCCATGATTCCTCTTGTCAAATTAGTGCTATTTAGTGTCATGTGTGGCATCATTTCAAGAAAATCAATATGCAGATCATAATCTTGTGCACCAAGACACGGTAGCATTTATTGTTTAAAATGTTTGTTAATTTTATGGACAAAACCAGTCATAGCCTTTTTTCTGTATAAAAATTGATAAATTGCATAATTTCTTATCGTTGCATTGTCTCAAGGCCAACAAATTTGGTATCAAAATGTGCCTAACAATTGGGTGCATATTTCTAGCATATTTTGATGGGTGTATTAAGCTTTTAGTTTGTATGCTTAGGACGGCCTTGTGGTACAAAATGTCCAAAGCGTCGCGCCACCTATTGTCGAAGCTCCAGCTGGTTGCGGTCAACGTTGTCGAGTCAGGATTTACTATAGAACAATGATAAGATAGCTGTTGCTATCCCACCTTTTCCAGAATGTTTTTTATTGTATAGTTATTTTCTAGTCCTACTATTTTTATTTAAAAAAAATCTATTAGGCCTATCTTTTTATTATTTTTATTATTGATATATTAATTATTTTGTACTTTTAAAAAAATCCCACCTCTCAAGTTCGCCATTTAAGTTACGTACGGTTGGGGTATATTTCGACCCGCTCCTCCCCCTGTTACGTACGCTTTGTACGTAACTAAAAATGGCGAAAATTATGGACGACCCCTAGTAGAAACAACAATAATGGCAATTTTTAATGTTCTTCTTGAATTCTGAAGTAATTTTTTAAACATTTAACATTTTCAACACTACTTAAGGTCCCTTTAAATGTGTTTCAAAACCATATGTGCTCCACAGATATAGCTCTAAAAACAGTCACACTATAAATATGCTGGGTATAAAGCCTGCTTTTTAATTGTGATTTCGTGAGTGGCAACAAACAGCAAAAATGACCATTATCTCTCATATATATTTTAATTCTTCAACACTGCGTATCCCTTTAATGTCCTTTGCTGTACTCTCCATCCAGGCACCAAGATATTTAAAATCTTGAACCTCGTCCAACTTGATACCATAATTTGTCTGACGGATCCCTGATTCTAAATAGGGTATTGAAAGTCAATACAATATGGGTTTTTTAAACATTTTGTGAACTTTCGAAATGTCGTCTGCAGACGCCTGCCGCGTGGAAAGTGTTAAGGAAGTGACGTGCATGAGGTGGGGTAGGCGGGGTGATGACGTGTGTTCCGGTTTTTAGGATCGAGATAGGTGTGATGTGACATGAAATATAAATAAATTCAATTTGACATTCAGCAAAGTAGGACTAATTGGAGGATTATAATTTGCATATAGGCTGCCCCAAAAAGTTACTTTGAAAAAAGAAAATGTGTAATTAATGATTTTCTTTTCGAGATATGGACGATTATGTACATTTTTCTCCATAGAGCTGTATATAAAAGCTCATTTTCTCCACCCCACTGTCTTTTAATGCAAGATCCTGCGACATTGTCACTTCTCGGACACGTGCCCTAGGCACCAATGATTGTTTTAAACGATTTAAAGTTTAACATGTTTTTTTTAAATCTAAATGGCAGAAATATAAGGGTTTCATTTTCGCTTGTAGGAACAAAATTCGGAGAAAAACTTTTTTTTTTAAATATCAAAAATATAATTTTAAAAGAATTACGCTCTAATGAGAAAAAAAGATTTTGAATTCAAGCCTTTAAATTTTGAATTTTGAATTCCACCCCTCCCCGTAATTCAAGTTCTGATTACTCCCACCCCTCCTCCCAGCTCTATTCGCCGCCGCCGCGTGTAATTGACATAAATAATATGTTCAAAAGATTTTTAATTCAAGTTCTGCTTACTTCCATACCCCTCCCGTAATTCAAGTTCTGATTACTTCCACCCCCCCTCCCCGCTCTATTCGCCGCCGCGTGTAATTGACATAAATAATATGTTCAAAAGATTTGTAATTCAAGTCTGCGTACTTCCATACCCCTCCCATGTCTAAACCAGACACCATGATTGAAGTCATTGATTCTCACTTAATGGATCGTTTAAGGTGACACATCTCAAAAAACTACTCCGCCCACTTCCTTTGTAAATTGTTGTGTCAATAAAACCAACGGGCGAAAAGTAAGTACACCGAATGACCCAACTCATGGTGCACTGGTATGGACAACAATAAAATGTCATCGGCGAATTCAAAGTCTGTCACCATTACCGGCTCTAGCCACCACCACTGGCTCTAGCCGCATACTTCTACGCCTGTGTGTCAAGATGAAAACCAAGCTCTTCTTCTCTACCTTCTATGGCTATCCTCATGGAAAAGCCCAGCAAACTCACAATGGGCGAGTGTGTCTCCCTGTAGGACTCCAGCAATATTTCAAACTGTGCAGTCTCTCCATCAGGAAATAGAATAATTATTAAATATTTTAAAGTACCTCTTGTATTGGAAATGATGCTGTTAATTATTTTAGGCTTACAAAAGTTGATGAACATAATGTTTTGGGTTTCTCAAAATGCTGTTATTTTATTTTGTGGTTGCCATGGAAACGGGTAAAAAACTCATTGATTCACCCCCTATATCAATTGTGCATCCCCCATATTCAGATTCCCAGTGAGGTTTATATCTAATTCATGCAGTAAATCATGCTGTTTAAAAAAAAAATTGGCCACATCTTCCTTTATCCTATTCTGGAGAGATCACCTTGCCATGGTATTCTCATATATTCTTCCGATGGCTTCGACGATCTGTTTTGGTATTCTATAAGCTTGTAGAATTTTCATCATTTGTGTCACGGTGGATAGTGTCAAAGGCCTTTCTAAAAATCAATGTAGGTGATTTAATGCTGTTAGGTTGTAAAAGTTGGCCTTAACTCCCTATATAAGCCTCCTCAGTGCCGGTATGTGGATGTGGCTCACTGTCGTTCTTCCGACCCTGAAGCCGATCTGGTTGGTTCTCAAATGGTGATCTAGCTCTGGTCTGGTACTGTTCAAGATCATTCTGTTGTACGTTTTGGCAACAATAGATCTTAGGCTGATACCTCGGTAGTTGCCTTCTATGTAGGCTAAGATTCCCTGATTTTAGAATTGTAACGATGTTGAGTACCACTATAGCTTGGTGTTCCCCAATCAGTAATGCTTTATTGCAACAGAAGTTCAACACAATGCCACCAAATGTCGCATCTTTTCAGCACTGCAGGTGGGCTGTTGTCTTCACCACTGCTTTTTCCTTCTACCAGTGACTTTTTAGCTTTGTCACATTCCTATTGGTCGAAGGCCCTGTTTTAATTTCCAGATCTTATAGGATTGGTGGGATTTCTTCCTCCCCATTACTGATTTCTGGTGGGCTCCCAAGAAGGTTCTTATGGTTCAATACCAGTTTGAGACCGGATCTTTCTGTCCCCCTTCAGCTGGCCTTTGGTGGATGCTTTCCTACCAGTGATTTCATTAATGTACCTCCAACTTAGAGCATGCTTGGAATTGGAATGTGCTGCTTATAGTCTACATTGATCATTGCTGCTCAGGTATTCTTGGATAGATTATAGGCCGGCTTCATCAAGCAAGACGTAAAAATGAAGATGTTTTAACTGGAATTTCATAGTATATTGCTTACTTACGTCGAATAATGGAGAATAATAACCCTGAATTATCGTTAAGATAGCTATCTGGTATGGTTTACTTATTCCACTATGTGCAATGGATGTACCCACTTTTGAAAGTCCTTACACGTAAGGGGTAGAAAGTTGCTGTGTATTGTGCTCTCGCGGATTGATATAGATAATCAGTGATTTGGTCTTGTTGGTTTTTGGCTGGGGCGATGATGATGACGAAGAAGATTTTGTTGTTCCGTTGTGTGACGCTGTGTCGCGTATTTTGACGTGGTCCTACGTAGACGACGAGGTGTCCATTCCGATCGCGTCACCGCTGTGACGAGAAATACGTAACCTGGTAAGTACATATTCGATGAATGAACACCACTACCATGTAAACACGAGACAAGGAACCCTGATCTTGGTGGGTACTTGGAGAAATTTGTGGACCGAACCCGCACATATTGGAAGCCGAAGGTTGCATATCACACGTACATGTCGGATGGAATTTTCCACCATTTTACATTGCACCATCATGACTGGACCGAACGCTTGTCACGAACACGAAAATGTACCACCGATTTTTGTAAACAACGGTTGGGGTTCAGGACCAGCCAAAATAGGGAATTTCCCAGTGACTGCACAAGCAAAGCCAAAATGATGGGCATGTAGGTAACCTTCAGACACATTTAACAGCAATATTAGAAATATCACACCAAATACAAAGTTATAAAAAATTGTCCGAAATCTGTTGACTGTTCTTGCTTTGCTGATGTGCATTTTTCATGTTTTGGCTACTCTAAAAAGTAGTACTATTTTTACTATATAACTATTCTAGGGCCTACTTAGTACTACTACAAATTTACTAAACGGCCTTGAACTATATTACATTTGTGTGTACTTTATTTAACTATAAATTGTATTTATAAATTTGAGGGAGTTATCTGAAGTCTACGTAACATAGGGCCTAGCCGACTACATTAAAAACAATTGGTGAAGGGTAACTTTCTTGGCCTGGCCTGGGTATAGTTAATACCGTAATACTTTACTTCTTCTTTCATTGGAATGCCAAGTCTGCTCATTAATTGAAGCAAACAGTTCTTTAATTGATAAATTTGCTAGATATGTGCACATATTTGTACAAGTCGAATACCAGGCATTAATTCATGTGCATGTCAGCAATCTCACTGGGTTTATTTCTCGAGGGTGACAAACCAAAATGATGGCCAGAACGTGTGCTCGTGCAGTGTTCTGGGCAGTAAAACAATGACATTTTTAACATAAGAAAATTTTTGAATGGTTAAAGTTAAAAGTGAAGGGTAGTTCATGTGATGTGCGCATTGGACTGTGTTGTCACTGTTGTAATAGCTACCTGTGCTTGTTTCTGAGCCTAGTGCGACATACATGTACTTGTTGATTGAGAAAATTTGATGATAGTCACTGCTTTTATAAAAATGTATTCTAATTAACTGGCTGGTTGTGGAATCTGTTGCAGTAAATGTTCAACATTATTGTAATTTTAAAACCATTAAATATTGAACAGTACAAATGGAACAGCCACCCCCAAACAACCCACCAAACACCAACCCCACAATCATGAATTTGACAGTCAAAATAAGCACAAAGATAGCAACATTTTGTGAAATGTGCCCCAAAAATTAATGTTAGTTTTTTAGAAGCTTGTTAAATTAAAGGCAAACCTATGTACCTCAATCAAGGCAAAATATCATGCTCACATTTATTTTAGATGGTATCAGTTTCAGTTCACTTTCATTTCTTGTATGATTTTTCAATCACATTCCATAAATAGTTGAAAGACGAATTGCAAACGATTTGTTACAGTTTTGTTCAAAAACTGCGTAATTGAAAAGGTGGGCGCTTATAAGGGATCGTTGTTGGTAGTCATTGAGAAAAACGGGGGAGGGCTCTTATAAGGGCATGGGCGCTTAATAGGGATAATACGGTACATCAACAATTTTATTTTGACAAAATAAATCATTTTCCAACTATTGTATTCAAATAAATGGCCTCATTCTTTAAAACAGCTACATGTACCATGAAAAGTATCGACATTAATATGTGTAACATGCTGTGTGGGATAATATTGGATCCAAAACATAATAATAATGATAAAATTGGATGATTTCACCCAAAATGTATTGGTCTCGCTACGAGTTTTAAAATATTGGGCTCGACTGCGACAGTGCGACTCTCCCAATATTTAAAAAAACTTATAGCTCGACCAATACAATGTGCTTAATCTATCCAATTTTATACCAGAAGACCGCACACGTGGCCTTTAAAATTCACATTTTACCACTTTTTTCACTTTTCCACTTTTTTGTTGTTACTTTTGGAAATGACGGTGTGAGCCAATTTGTGTCTACAGGTATGGAATGTTTTTTCCAATATTAAAATTCAGTATTCAAACTAAAAAACCCAATCAGTGATTTATTGGACTATGCTTCTTCAAATTTTAATTTCACATGTGAATTTTTTTAATTTTACATGTGAAAAAGTACCGTATCAGCTTCATTTTCTTGCTTCACAGAGCCCATCTCATGTAAAAAAGTAAAGAAAAAAAATACAGCATTTCGCGTAGCATTTTTTACTAAAACAAATAAATTGCATTTTGCATTTCCAGGTTTCTTCTGAGATCAACTTGGGTTTTTGGGCCTAATTTGAAAATATTCTTTCATACAGGGTGTCCCAAAAGTCTATGCACGTTTTTGAAGAGTCATATCTCATAAAATATAAATCATATGGTATAAATTTAACCATATTTTGATAGACGAGATTTGGGAAATTATTTTGATACCAAACACAACCCTATTGGTGAACCACCAACATTATAAAACTGGTTGAAAGTTTTTGGCCGTGTGAGACCTACCCATACCAAGTACCGCACATTGTTGCTAAAACCAGGTGCGCATAAATTAACGGTATGAAAGCAACGTTGCGCATTAGTCACAGTTCACTGCTTACCTTGAAACATTAATGTTATTACCAAACTCGGTCACTCACAACATAAATAGGCGCAGTAGATAACATTGCACAGCAAAAGTCTTCATTCAAGATGGTTTACAGCATAGATATATAATCGAATGCAAATTGTATGGTTCTACGCTGAAACAAATTCAGTTCAAATTACTCAACAAAAGTTCAGAAAAAAAATCAAAATGAAACGCGCACCAGGAAGAATATCCATTCTGAAGTGGGTGGATACATTTTTGAACACAGGAACTGTGCATGATTTGTCTCGATGTGGTAGAAAAATACTGGTTGATCAACAAGTCACATTGATGTTATAAGACAGATCTATTCGCCGACTTTCCGCAGAAAACAAGATTAAAAAATCAACTGTTCACAGAATTTTGCGTATGGACTTGAAGAAGTTTCCATACAAGATTCAGATCAAACAAAACATTTAAACTATAGAAACGAAAATTATGTGTGATATAGTTTGTTATTATGAATGGGATCACTGTAAGGTAAAATTTTAAATATTACATTTGACGGATCACTTTCCGTGTAACCAACTCTACCCGTCTTTTTGTTAATCTCAATAGGTATGGATTTATGAACTTTATTCCTCCGAAGTATAAAATTACATTTTTGCAGTAATACATATTTTTCTTCTAGGGTGGTATTACAAACAGATGTTACTCCAATGTTTGGTATCAAAATTATTTCCCACATCTCCTCTTTCTAAATATGTATTCATATTTTCAATACGACTTATATTTTGTGAAATACAAAGCTTCAAAGTCGTGCATAGACTTTTGGGACACCCTGTAGATGCTTTTTAATTATGCATCGCAGGTTTTTAATATCTTGATTTAATGCTCCGCATCAGATTCAATTTGAATTCATAGTAAATTATGAAATGAGGCTGAATTATGCATTTTACGAAATGTGACCGCATCATGTTTTCAAAATCTCCAGTTCAGGAAACTTTGATTTTCATTGTCCCTGGCCTAAGCTTATGTAATTTAGAACACTTACGAATAAATCAAGACTGTTTAGTTTTGTAACACAAAAATGAGATTGGTAAATTTGATTTTCATTTGAAAAACAGATAACTACATGGTCAAATAAATACGTATTTTTTTGTGGAAATGCTAATTTTATATTTTGATGAGTCTTATTGACGTCATCCGAGCGCCTGATGCCTGGAACTAGAGAAAAATTACTTGTGCACAGGAAGTCATTATGATCATCACAGTCATACTCAACTCTCTGAATGACTTGAAGCAGTTTCAATGAGAAAAAAGGGAAAGATTATTATTTTTAGAAGTTAAAGTGAATTTATGTAAATAAGAGCGTAAGCGTGAATTTGATCTTTATCATGGAACAAACTTTCTTTATTTTGACTGACTTATTCAAATAGACTCTTCCCACATAATCATTATTTTGTAATTTCCTTTACTACTTACGTTTGCAAAGACTGTCAGTAAAAACCAAGCTTTGAAGAGGAGTTTTACCCCCAGTTGCTGAGTTTTAGCCCTGGACATGTTTCCAAATTTTGCACGGCAAAGTATAGGACAAGCATGTGCAACCTGCGGCCCGTGGGCCACATGCAGGCCTCTAATATGCCGCCGCAAAGCAATCCCAAAATTCCCATTGATGCGGCCCTTTTTAACCGGAACTCCCTAGGTTACATACACAAATGGCGGATTGATTTAGTTGTGCTCCCTTACAACATGTATAATTAGTAGGGCATTTAGTAAATATAACTCGAGGCGTGATTGCATGTTAAATCCCTAGTTAAAATGGCGCTTGCAGCAGCAACAGCGAGTAAAAAGAGGAAATTACAAGAAGACAAGGGGGTATTCAATGAACAATTGGCTGAGGATTATTTCTTAATTGAATATGCCTCATATGTATGGTATGGTGTCCATTTCCTGCTTCAAAGAGTTCAATCTGAATAATCTGATGCGGCATTACGATTCCTAAGCTTTCCCACCTCCCCCCCCCCCCCCCCCCCCCTATTACCCTCCACGGACGTGTTTTGGAATGTTTGACATCACTGGGGCCCGTGAATGGATCTCAAAATCACAATGTTGCCCTCGGGGTAGAAAAGGTTGCACATGCTTGGTATAGGACCAGGAGCTGCTTGTGTCAAATCAAAACTCATAAGTAGCTCCTGGTCCACGTATGCTTAACTTTGAGACCTGGTAAAAAAATCTGTAGATTCGTTTTTAACGGGGCAAGAAACATGTTATGGATTTGCATCCATTTTTGAAGCTTATGGTGTTAGGAATATTCCCCATTTATTATGCACACAAGTTAAATACAGAGTAAAACTTTTGTGCAAAGGGGTTTTATAAAGTCACTTGCTATCACCTTTTTCATTAGTAAAAAGAAGTCAATAGTCATTTCCTATGCCAATTTGTCAGAATTCTGTGCAGAATTAAACTAAAACAACTTGGTAAAGATGTTGAATTATCGCGGCATATTAGTTAGATAAGTAATGAAATAAAGATATAAAGTCTACAGTAATAGAATGAAATGTTCAAATATTGATTTTATTCATAAAGAATTACTTTGTAATTTGATATCATGCATGTCTAACTGAAATTGCAATATAATTTATTCTGGGACGTGTGCCAAATGTTGCATACTGGTACAGACCGAGGGATGAACAAAGGAGTTAATATGCATGAAGACAGAATTCTTATCATTTCAATTTAGGTCATAATAAAAAATCCTTTAAAAAGGAAAAGGGCGACCAAGTGAATAATAACAAGTTGCCTCTGAGGTTGATTTGGACTAAAACTTGGTAAATTATAGGCCTATAATATCACAGTAGTAACGCAAAGTAATAATACAAAAAGCGGACACGGCTACAATAAAAAATGTGTGTGTATTCAATATAAACAGAGTAAAGGTCTACTCTAAAAAGGCCAAGAGTACGGGAAAATAATGATACTAACTTAGAATACTGCAATAAGTAAACCTGAGGTTTACTTAGAATACTGCAATAAATAAGTAAACCTGAGGTTGAGAACATTTTCAATAAAACAACCTTAGGTTGAAAATAAATCCAATCTGACAACCTTAGGTCATATACTGATTGAGCGTGTGCATGCAATGCAGGCCTGCACACTTTGTGAAAAATGTAAGTCCGAAAATGAATTCAACCTGAGTTTAGGTAACCTGAGGTTAGGTAACATAGGTCGAAAGGTGCATTAGCATTTCCATCTCTGTGGCTAGATAGCCAGATGGATTTGAAATAGGTCTATTTGGG
>CM069441.1:20080757-20144194 GCA_035610835.1 Ophiura sarsii
TTGTACTTTTAAAAAAATCCCACCTCTCAAGTTCGCCATTTAAGTTACGTACGGTTGGGGTATATTTCGACCCGCTCCTCCCCCTGTTACGTACGCTTTGTACGTAACTAAAAATGGCGAAAATTATGGACGACCCCTAGTAGAAACAACAATAATGGCAATTTTTAATGTTCTTCTTGAATTCTGAAGTAATTTTTTAAACATTTAACATTTTCAACACTACTTAAGGTCCCTTTAAATGTGTTTCAAAACCATATGTGCTCCACAGATATAGCTCTAAAAACAGTCACACTATAAATATGCTGGGTATAAAGCCTGCTTTTTAATTGTGATTTCGTGAGTGGCAACAAACAGCAAAAATGACCATTATCTCTCATATATATTTTAATTCGTCAACACTGCGTATCCCTTTAATGTCCTTTGCTGTACTCTCCATCCAGGCACCAAGATATTTAAAATCTTGAACCTCGTCCAACTTGATACCATAATTTGTCTGACGGATCCCTGATTCTAAATAGGGTATTGAAAGTCAATACAATATGGGTTTTTTAAACATTTTGTGAACTTTCGAAATGTCGTCTGCAGACGCCTGCCGCGTGGAAAGTGTTAAGGAAGTGACGTGCATGAGGTGGGGTAGGCGGGGTGATGACGTGTGTTCCGGTTTTTAGGATCGAGATAGGTGTGATGTGACATGAAATATAAATAAATTCAATTTGACATTCAGCAAAGTAGGACTAATTGGAGGATTATAATTTGCATATAGGCTGCCCCAAAAAGTTACTTTGAAAAAAGAAAATGTGTAATTAATGATTTTCTTTTCGAGATATGGACGATTATGTACATTTTTCTCCATAGAGCTGTATATAAAAGCTCATTTTCTCCACCCCACTGTCTTTTAATGCAAGATCCTGCGACATTGTCACTTCTCGGACACGTGCCCTAGGCACCAATGATTGTTTTAAACGATTTAAAGTTTAACATGTTTTTTTAAAATCTAAATGGCAGAAATATAAGGGTTTCATTTTCGCTTGTAGGAACAAAATTCGGAGAAAAACTTTTTTTTTAAAATATCAAAAATATAATTTTAAAAGAATTACGCTCTAATGAGAAAAAAAGATTTTGAATTCAAGCCTTTAAATTTTGAATTTTGAATTCCACCCCTCCCCGTAATTCAAGTTCTGATTACTCCCACCCCTCCTCCCAGCTCTATTCGCCGCCGCCGCGTGTAATTGACATAAATAATATGTTCAAAAGATTTTTAATTCAAGTTCTGCTTACTTCCATACCCCTCCCGTAATTCAAGTTCTGATTACTTCCACCCCCCCTCCCCGCTCTATTCGCCGCCGCGTGTAATTGACATAAATAATATGTTCAAAAGATTTGTAATTCAAGTCTGCGTACTTCCATACCCCTCCCATGTCTAAACCAGACACCATGATTGAAGTCATTGATTCTCACTTAATGGATCGTTTAAGGTGACACATCTCAAAAAACTACTCCGCCCACTTCCTTTGTAAATTGTTGTGTCAATAAAACCAACGGGCGAAAAGTAAGTACACCGAATGACCCAACTCATGGTGCACTGGTATGGACAACAATAAAATGTCATCGGCGAATTCAAAGTCTGTCACCATTACCGGCTCTAGCCACCACCACTGGCTCTAGCCGCATACTTCTACGCCTGTGTGTCAAGATGAAAACCAAGCTCTTCTTCTCTACCTTCTATGGCTATCCTCATGGAAAAGCCCAGCAAACTCACAATGGGCGAGTGTGTCTCCCTGTAGGACTCCAGCAATATTTCAAACTGTGCAGTCTCTCCATCAGGAAATAGAATAATTATTAAATATTTTAAAGTACCTCTTGTATTGGAAATGATGCTGTTAATTATTTTAGGCTTACAAAAGTTGATGAACATAATGTTTTGGGTTTCTCAAAATGCTGTTATTTTATTTTGTGGTTGCCATGGAAACGGGTAAAAAACTCATTGATTCACCCCCTATATCAATTGTGCATCCCCCATATTCAGATTCCCAGTGAGGTTTATATCTAATTCATGCAGTAAATCATGCTGTTTAAAAAAAAAATTGGCCACATCTTCCTTTATCCTATTCTGGAGAGATCACCTTGCCATGGTATTCTCATATATTCTTCCGATGGCTTCGACGATCTGTTTTGGTATTCTATAAGCTTGTAGAATTTTCATCATTTGTGTCACGGTGGATAGTGTCAAAGGCCTTTCTAAAAATCAATGTAGGTGATTTAATGCTGTTAGGTTGTAAAAGTTGGCCTTAACTCCCTATATAAGCCTCCTCAGTGCCGGTATGTGGATGTGGCTCACTGTCGTTCTTCCGACCCTGAAGCCGATCTGGTTGGTTCTCAAATGGTGATCTAGCTCTGGTCTGGTACTGTTCAAGATCATTCTGTTGTACGTTTTGGCAACAATAGATCTTAGGCTGATACCTCGGTAGTTGCCTTCTATGTAGGCTAAGATTCCCTGATTTTAGAATTGTAACGATGTTGAGTACCACTATAGCTTGGTGTTCCCCAATCAGTAATGCTTTATTGCAACAGAAGTTCAACACAATGCCACCAAATGTCGCATCTTTTCAGCACTGCAGGTGGGCTGTTGTCTTCACCACTGCTTTTTCCTTCTACCAGTGACTTTTTAGCTTTGTCACATTCCTATTGGTCGAAGGCCCTGTTTTAATTTCCAGATCTTATAGGATTGGTGGGATTTCTTCCTCCCCATTACTGATTTCTGGTGGGCTCCCAAGAAGGTTCTTATGGTTCAATACCAGTTTGAGACCGGATCTTTCTGTCCCCCTTCAGCTGGCCTTTGGTGGATGCTTTCCTACCAGTGATTTCATTAATGTACCTCCAACTTAGAGCATGCTTGGAATTGGAATGTGCTGCTTATAGTCTACATTGATCATTGCTGCTCAGGTATTCTTGGATAGATTATAGGCCGGCTTCATAGTATATTGCTTACTTACGTCGAATAATGGAGAATAATAACCCTGAATTATCGTTAAGATAGCTATCTGGTATGGTTTACTTATTCCACTATGTGCAATGGATGTACCCACTTTTGAAAGTCATTACACGTAAGGGGTAGAAAGTTGCTGTGTATTGTGCTCTCGCGGATTGATATAGATAATCAGTGATTTGGTCTTGTTGGTTTTTGGCTGGGGCGATGATGATGACGAAGAAGATTTTGTTGTTCCGTTGTGTGACGCTGTGTCGCGTATTTTGACGTGGTCCTACGTAGACGACGAGGTGTCCATTCCGATCGCGTCACCGCTGTGACGAGAAATACGTAACCTGGTAAGTACATATTCGATGAATGAACACCACTACCATGTAAACACGAGACAAGGAACCCTGATCTTGGTGGGTACTTGGAGAAATTTGTGGACCGAACCCGCACATATTGGAAGCCGAAGGTTGCATATCACACGTACATGTCGGATGGAATTTTCCACCATTTTACATTGCACCATCATGACTGGACCGAACGCTTGTCACGAACACGAAAATGTACCACCGATTTTTGTAAACAACGGTTGGGGTTCAGGACCAGCCAAAATAGGGAATTTCCCAGTGACTGCACAAGCAAAGCCAAAATGATGGGCATGTAGGTAACCTTCAGACACATTTAACAGCAATATTAGAAATATCACACCAAATACAAAGTTATAAAAAATTGTCCGAAATCTGTTGACTGTTCTTGCTTTGCTGATGTGCATTTTTCATGTTTTGGCTACTCTAAAAAGTAGTACTATTTTTACTATATAACTATTCTAGGGCCTACTTAGTACTACTACAAATTTACTAAACGGCCTTGAACTATATTACATTTGTGTGTACTTTATTTAACTATAAATTGTATTTATAAATTTGAGGGAGTTATCTGAAGTCTACGTAACATAGGGCCTAGCCGACTACATTAAAAACAATTGGTGAAGGGTAACTTTCTTGGCCTGGCCTGGGTATAGTTAATACCGTAATACTTTACTTCTTCTTTCATTGGAATGCCAAGTCTGCTGATTAATTGAAGCAAACAGTTCTTTAATTGATAAATTTGCTAGATATGTGCACATATTTGTACAAGTCGAATACCAGGCATTAATTCATGTGCATGTCAGCAATCTCACTGGGTTTATTTCTCGAGGGTGACAAACCAAAATGATGGCCAGAACGTGTGCTCGTGCAGTGTTCTGGGCAGTAAAACAATGACATTTTTAACATAAGAAAATTTTTGAATGGTTAAAGTTAAAAGTGAAGGGTAGTTCATGTGATGTGCGCATTGGACTGTGTTGTCACTGTTGTAATAGCTACCTGTGCTTGTTTCTGAGCCTAGTGCGACATACATGTACTTGTTGATTGAGAAAATTTGATGATAGTCACTGCTTTTATAAAAATGTATTCTAATTAACTGGCTGGTTGTGGAATCTGTTGCAGTAAATGTTCAACATTATTGTAATTTTAAAACCATTAAATATTGAACAGTACAAATGGAACAGCCACCCCCAAACAACCCACCAAACACCAACCCCACAATCATGAATTTGACAGTCAAATAAGCACAAAGATAGCAACATTTTGTGAAATGTGCCCCAAAAATTAATGTTAGTTTTTTAGAAGCTTGTTAAATTAAAGGCAAACCTATGTACCTCAATCAAGGCAAAATATCATGCTCACATTTATTTTAGATGGTATCAGTTTCAGTTCACTTTCATTTCTTGTATGATTTTTCAATCACATTCCATAAATAGTTGAAAGACGAATTGCAAACGATTTGTTACAGTTTTGTTCAAAAACTGCGTAATTGAAAAGGTGGGCGCTTATAAGGGATCGTTGTTGGTAGTCATTGAGAAAAACGGGGGAGGGCTCTTATAAGGGCATGGGCGCTTAATAGGGATAATACGGTACATCAACAATTTTATTTTGACAAAATAAATCATTTTCCAACTATTGTATTCAAATAAATGGCCTCATTCTTTAAAACAGCTACATGTACCATGAAAAGTATCGACATTAATATGTGTAACATGCTGTGTGGGATAATATTGGATCCAAAACATAATAATAATGATAAAATTGGATGATTTCACCCAAAATGTATTGGTCTCGCTACGAGTTTTAAAATATTGGGCTCGACTGCGACAGTGCGACTCTCCCAATATTTAAAAAAACTTATAGCTCGACCAATACAATGTGCTTAATCTATCCAATTTTATACCAGAAGACCGCACACGTGGCCTTTAAAATTCACATTTTACCGGTTTTTTCACTTTTCCACTTTTTTGTTGTAACTTTTTGAAATGACGGTGTGAGCCAATTTGTGTCTGTATGGAATGTTTTTTCCAATATTAAAACAGTATTTGAACTCAAGAAACCCAATCAGTGATGTATTGGACTATGCTTCTTCAAATTTTAATTTCACATGTGATTTTTTAAAATTTTACATGTGAAAAAGTACCGTATCAGCTTCATTTTCTTGCTTCACAGAGCCCATCTCATGTAAAAAAGTAAAGAAAAAAAATACAGCATTTCCCGTAGCATTTTTTACTAAAACAAATAAATTGCATTTTGCATTTCCAGGTTTCTTCTGAGATCAACTTGGGTTTTTGGGCCTAATTTGAAAATATTCTTTCATACAGGGTGTCCCAAAAGTCTATGCACGTTTTTGAAGAGTCATATCTCATAAAATATAAATCATATGGTATAAATTTAACCATATTTTGATAGACGAGATTTGGGAAATTATTTTGATACCAAACACAACCCTATTGGTGAACCACCAACATTATAAAACTGGTTGAAAGTTTTTGGCCGTGTGAGACCTACCCATACCAAGTACCGCACATTGTTGCTAAAACCAGGTGCGCATAAATTAACGGTATGAAAGCAACGTTGCGCATTAGTCACAGTTCACTGCTTACCTTGAAACATTAATGTTATTACCAAACTCGGTCACTCACAACATAAATAGGCGCAGTAGATAACATTGCACAGCAAAAGTCTTCATTCAAGATGGTTTACAGCATAGATATATAATCGTATGCAAATTGTATGGTTCTACGCTGAAACAAATTCAGTTCAAATTACTCAACAAAAGTTCAGAAAAAAATCAAAATGAAACGCGCACCAGGAAGAATATCCATTCTGAAGTGGGTGGATACATTTTTGAACACAGGAACTGTGCATGATTTGTCTCGATGTGGTAGAAAAATACTGGTTGATCAACAAGTCACATTGATGTTATAAGACAGATCTATTCGCCGACTTTCCGCAGAAAACAAGATTAAAAAATCAACTGTTCACAGAATTTTGCGTATGGACTTGAAGAAGTTTCCATACAAGATTCAGATCAAACAAAACATTTAAACTATAGAAACGAAAATTATGTGTGATATAGTTTGTTATTATGAATGGGATCACTGTAAGGTAAAATTTTAAATATTACATTTGACGGATCACTTTCCGTGTAACCAACTCTACCCGTCTTTTTGTTAATCTCAATAGGTATGGATTTATGAACTTTATTCCTCCGAAGTATAAAATTACATTTTTGCAGTAATACATATTTTTCTTCTAGGGTGGTATTACAAACAGATGTTACTCCAATGTTTGGTATCAAAATTATTTCCCACATCTCCTCTTTCTAAATATGTATTCATATTTTCAATACGACTTATATTTTGTGAAATACAAAGCTTCAAAGTCGTGCATAGACTTTTGGGACACCCTGTAGATGCTTTTTAATTATGCATCGCAGGTTTTTAATATCTTGATTTAATGCTCCGCATCAGATTCAATTTGAATTCATAGTAAATTATGAAATGAGGCTGAATTATGCATTTTACGAAATGTGACCGCATCATGTTTTCAAAATCTCCAGTTCAGGAAACTTTGATTTTCATTGTCCCTGGCCTAAGCTTATGTAATTTAGAACACTTACGAATAAATCAAGACTGTTTAGTTTTGTAACACAAAAATGAGATTGGTAAATTTGATTTTCATTTGAAAAACAGATAACTACATGGTCAAATAAATACGTATTTTTTTGTGGAAATGCTAATTTTATATTTTGATGAGTCTTATTGACGTCATCCGAGCGCCTGATGCCTGGAACTAGAGAAAAATTACTTGTGCACAGGAAGTCATTATGATCATCACAGTCATACTCAACTCTCTGAATGACTTGAAGCAGTTTCAATGAGAAAAAAGGGAAAGATTATTATTTTTAGAAGTTAAAGTGAATTTATGTAAATAAGAGCGTAAGCGTGAATTTGATCTTTATCATGGAACAAACTTTCTTTATTTTGACTGACTTATTCAAATAGCTTTGAAGAGGAGTTTTACCCCCAGTTGCTGAGTTTTAGCCCGGGACATGTTTCCAAATTTTGCACGGCAAAGTATAGGACAAGCATGTGCAACCTGCGGCCCGTGGGCCACATGCAGGCCTCTAATATGCCGCCGCAAAGCAATCCCAAAATTCCCATTGATGCGGCCCTTTTTAACCGGAACTCCCTAGGTTACATACACAAATGGCGGATTGATTTAGTTGTGCTCCCTTACAACATGTATAATTAGTAGGGCATTTAGTAAATATAACTCGAGGCGTGATTGCATGTTAAATCCCTAGTTAAAATGGCGCTTGCAGCAGCAACAGCGAGTAAAAAGAGGAAATTACAAGAAGACAAGGGGGTATTCAATGAACAATTGGCTGAGGATTATTTCTTAATTGAATATGCCTCATATGTATGGTATGGTGTCCATTTCCTGCTTCAAAGAGTTCAATCTGAATAATCTGATGCGGCATTACGATTCCTATAAAGCTTTCCCCCCCCCCCCCCCCCCCCCCTATTACCCTCCACGGACGTGTTTTGGAATGTTTGACATCACTGGGGCCCGTGAATGGATCTCAAAATCACAATGTTGCCCTCGGGGTAGAAAAGGTTGCACATGCTTGGTATAGGACCAGGAGCTGCTTGTGTCAAATGAAAACTCATAAGTAGCTCCTGGTCCACGTATGCTTAACTTTGAGACCTGGTAAAAAAATCTGTAGATTCGTTTTTAACGGGGCAAGAAACATGTTATGGATTTGCATCCATTTTTGAAGCTTATGGTGTTAGGAATATTCTCCATTTATTATGCACACAAGTTAAATACAGAGTAAAACTTTTGTGCAAAGGGGTTTTATAAAGTCACTTGCTATCACCTTTTTCATTAGTAAAAAGAAGTCAATAGTCATTTCCTATGCCAATTTGTCAGAATTCTGTGCAGAATTAAACTAAAACAACTTGGTAAAGATGTTGAATTATCGCGGCATATTAGTTAGATAAGTAATGATATAAAGTCTACAGTAATAGAATGAAATGTTCAAATATTGATTTTATTCATAAAGAATTACTTTGTAATTTGATATCATGCATGTCTAACTGAAATTGCAATATAATTTATTCTGGGACGTGTGCCAAATGTTGCATACTGGTACAGACCGAGGGAAGAACAAAGGAGTTAATATGCATGAAGACAGAATTCTTATCATTTCAATTTAGGTCATAATAAAAAATCCTTTAAAAAGGAAAAGGGCGACCAAGTGAATAATAACAGTTGCCTCTGAGGTTGATTTGGACTAAAACTTGGTAAATTATAGGCCTATAATATCACAGTAGTAACGCAAAGTAATAATACAAAAAGCGGACACGGCTACAATAAAAAATGTGTGTGTATTCAATATAAACAGAGTAAAGGTCTACTCTAAAAAGGCCAAGAGTACGGAAAAATAATGATACTAACTTAGAATACTGCAATAAGTAAACCTGAGGTTTACTTAGAATACTGCAATAAATAAGTAAACCTGAGGTTGAGAACATTTTCAATAAAACAACCTTAGGTTGAAAATAAATCCAATCTGACAACCTTAGGTCATATACTGATTGAGCGTGTGCATGCAATGCAGGCCTGCACACTTTGTGAAAAATGTAAGTCCGAAAATGAATTCAACCTGAGTTTAGGTAACCTGAGGTTAGGTAACATAGGTCGAAAGGTGCATTAGCATTTGGGTATTTCCACAGTAATGATACCTTTTCTTGTTTGTGGCTCTAAATCTTGTTTCAAATTGATTTTCTAGCTCATATTTGGCCAACACTACTGTAAAGTAGCAGGGAGATAGCGAGCAAAATTTCAGAATCCTAGCTTAATTTTGATTTTTTTTTGTACACAAACCCTATGGTAACGGTTGTAACATTTTTTTGACATACATATGTTACAACCGTTAACTTTTCAAGTTTGACATACAAAATATAAAAGGCTAAATCTTGAAAAGTTGACCATGTATGTGGGTTGTGCTTATTTCTTCAGTTGACGGACATCAATTACTTGAAACAAAACCAACTGGGGGTAATTTTGATAAATATCAGGGTCTGGAGAACTGTCCGAATGCGTAACGGGTGTAACGTATGTCAATGTTACAACCGTTATAAAATTGGTCATGAAATGTCATAAAATGTCATGAAACTTGAAAAAATGACAATATTTCAAAGTCCTTTCCCATTATTCAGGTAGCCTTAATGTGTTGAATTACAAAAATCAAGGAAAGCCCTCCTAACAATTAATATGTGCCTCAGTAGGCCATTTAGTAATGTTTGACATACAGAAATGTCACATTTCTGTATGTCAAACATTAAAAATGACATACTGAATGGCCTCCTGAAGCAGATATTAATTGTTAGGAGGGCTTTCCTTGTTTTTTGTAATTCAACACATTGAGGCTACCTGAATAATGTGAAAGGACTTTGAAATATTGTCATTTTTTCGAATTTCATGACATTTTATGACATTTTTGTGACTGTTTTTATAACGGTTGTAACATTGACATACGTTACACCCGTTACGCATTCGGACAGTTCTCCAGACCCTGATATTGATCAAAATTACCCCCAGTTGGTTTTGTTTCAAGTAATTGATGTCCGTCAACTGAAGAAATAAGCACAACCCACATACATGGTCAACTTTTCAAGATTTAACCTTTTATATTTTGTATGTCAAAATTGAAAAGTTAACGGTTGTAACATATGTATGTCAAAAAAATGTTACAACCGTTACCATAGGGTTTGTGTAAAAAAAAAAAATCAACATTAAGCTAGGATTCTGAAATTTTGCTCGCTATCTCCCTGCTACTTTACAGTAGTGTTGGCCAAATATGAGCTAGAAAATCAATTTGAAACAACATTTAGAGCCACAAACAAAAAAAGGTAACATTACTGTGGAAACACCCATTTCCATCTCTGTGGCTAGATAGCCAGATGGATTTGAAATAGGTCTATTTGGGTAAAACCACATTTTTTAACAACTCTTCTGTCACATGTTGGGTCCTTTAAAATGAATCTGGTTTCAGTTTTCAATATGAATTCATGTGGGACCAAACAAAAGCAAACAGAGCCCGAAAAAGTATATTTTTTACTTTTTTTACTATATTTGTAATTACAAATTATAGTCTAAATAAATAATATACCACCAATATAAAAATATTAGATATAAAGTTATTCAGGGGTTGGGCAATCCTGTATTTTTTAGCATTTTTACATAATATTATTGCCATATAATTCCATTTTCAAAATGTCAAGATGTTAATTGGAAAGTTAAAAATGCATTAACAAATCAAAAATAGATGTACATTTTTTATTTGTCCTTTAGCATTCGACCTTGAGTTAACCTCAAAGTTAGGTAACCCGAGGTCGAAAGGTGTATGAGCATTTCCATCTCTGCCGCTAGATAGCCAGATCTATTTGGGTGAAATCACGATTTCAACAACTCTTCTGTCACATGTTGGGTCTTTTAAAATGAATATCTGGTTTCAGTTTTTTAATGCGGATACATGAATTCATGTGGGACCAAACGAAAGCAAACAGAGTCTGTACAGGGGTCAAAAGGCACAAAAACGACTCCAGGTGGTAACAAAGTTACCATTTCTTGAACCCTTGTGATCTGACGAACAATTTGAGATATCATTTGTCAAGTCGGAGCATGTTCAAATTTTGACCCCAAAAAGCAAAGGTCAACGACCTTTTCACGTTCAATATCTCAGTAACCACACATCGGAAGTGGGGCAAACTATACATTTTTAGAATCCTTGTGCACAGACAAACAATTTGGTATGATTGTCAGCTTATTTGAAGTAATTTGACTTTTTGATCCCCCAGTATGGCGGCCATATTGGAATTGGCCAATATGGCCGTCCCAGAAGGCTCCAATTTTGGCATCCATCAAAAATCAAAAGAGTATGGTATGAGCAACATATATGGGCCCAATTTGGTGCTTTTAGAAGAATGTGAACTAAATAATCCCTTAGCCCCCCAACTAGACTTAAAATACATATTTTTGATTGTTTTGATACCCTATTCTCCGGCTTGAAAAACTACCCTAATTATGTGATTCTTTTTGGACGCGCCTGATACCCGGTTGCAATTGACCACTAAGCACCCCGGGAACCATATAGACTGCAATCCAAGTTTAGTCGAAACCCAAACCTTATCATCCTCATAGATATGTTCAGAGAACTCTAGTGAAATCCCTCAAATGACATGGTCTTTTTGATTGATTTCTTGCAGAGATAATTTTAAACGAGAGAGTATCTAGTGCACTTTTTACATGTATATTGGAGCTGGTATGGATGAGGAAGCGAGCAACAACACAAGCACCAACAACAGTATTGGAGAAGACAAGCAGGTATGTATCATACAATTAAAGGCATATTATGTGATCTTTTCCAGGGAGCGCCCTTCTGGTCATGATCTTTTTTTAGAAAGTAGATTTTTCTTGCAGATTTACATTTCTGATCATAAATCATAGATATATTCTGAGTTACAGAGCGATACGATTCCTAATTACTTCAAAATCATGGTTTTAGAGTGAATTTAGAGTGAAAAATAAGTTGTCACGCAGACCTGACAGTTTTAAAACCATGATTTTGAAGTAATTAGGAGTCGAAATATATGACTTATGATCAGAAATGTAAATCTGCAAGAAAATCTACTTTCTAAAAAAAATCATGAATAGCGGGCGCCCCTGGAAAAGATCACATAATATGCCTTTGAGGGGGATTTGATGAGGGATTAAAGGTTTTTGGTTGTTTTGTTTTGGGAAGAAGGGATTATTCATTTACTTTATTTACAAAATTATATTTTATTTGTGGGTACATTGTAAAATGTTAAGTACCTGTATTTTATTTTATTTTTGGATAAAGGTGGTTACCCCAATTTTATATTCACAAATTGTGTATTCTACTTGAATATTTATAACAACTTCACAATGTAAACTACCACTCCAGATGAATTGAGCTAAGTAGTCAATTACCTGCACCAGGAAAGATGAAAATAGGTTTTTTTATTGGTCATGTTCAGAGTAGAAATTTGTCCACGCAATGTATTTATTATAAGCATTGATGATCTCACTGTGTCTATCGTTGGAAAGATATATTATTTTTATATTTATTAGCTTTCAGGCCAATAATGATGAAAGACTTTGTTTAGTCATTGTGAGCATTTCTCGAAAGCAGTTTCATTTTGGCAGCTATAAATTTATTATCAACAAACTATGTCATGGCATTACCCATGACATATTCATGAGAATATCCCGGTCCGGAGAAGTATAACATTGCTGTTCTGTCAAAACCTCACTACATCCGGCTCTTCAGCATGTACATGTTTAAAGTAATACTTCCTCTGGGCAGTCTGCTCTAAACATATTCAAGGGCCAAAAACATTAATGTTAGTGCTCTTGCCCCTGAACATGTATAAAGTAACACTTCCTATGCGTATATAACCATTGGATATATACTATTATAGAATTTCCTCAGCGGCATAGCTTATAATACAAATTTCTAAAAGAATCTAGAGGGTAATTTCTTTGGAAGAGAATTTCCTGAGAAGTGAAACCTCTTTGGAAAGAATTTCCGTAGGGGCACAGCTTCATTGGAATTCTTAGATTCGTAGGAGAAGTGCAGAGCCTCTTTGGCACTTGAGATATAATGAGTGGTATAATTTTATTGGAAATTCAGATCCTAAGGAATATCGCAAGCAACATGGCCCAGGTTATAAACTGTTGTTATGTAAAATTTATAATAAGGGAGAACAGGGATGAAAAGCTCAACTCTTTGGCTGGTCGATGTGATACAAAAATGTATCACATTGTTCCACTGTAGCCATTGTATCAGAGTGACTCAATATTTTTTTTATTGCTCAGTGCACGGAATGACGCAACCTTTTCTAAGAGTTAATTTGTTAGGTGATACAGAATACAGATTTCCTGTTTCAACTCATAAATGCAGACCTGGAAGTGATCAGTGTAATGATTTACATGACTATGTCGTCATAATAGAAGTCATCGACCCACGTCCGATGGGGATCTGTTCAACACAGCTGTGATGAGACCAATGACACACATGCATGATCAGAATTGGAAACAAATCTGTCAAAAGAAGCAGCTCATTGCCTGGCAACATCTCCATTTAATGCTTTTAAATTGTGGGAAACATGCATAGGTACATGTACAGCACATTTTATTTCAATGATTAAAGGTAGATGTTCTGATTGCGGGATTTCAACTTGATGTTTTCTATTTACAATGAAGGTCATCCTTAAATTTGTCACATTCCAAAGTTTGAGTTGCATTACACATTACACCAATGGTTCTTATTTTAGAAGCACAAGGTCACAAAACATTTTCCCATTGAGTAGTGCACACACTGGCTGGTGGTTAACCACCTTTGGCAGTAATTCACCACATTTTAGCCTATATTTTCTAAATGAAACATTTCTGGCCCCTAAGATTTTACAGACATAACAAGAAAAATATGGGGATTCTTCTGATATCAAAATATCTTGATGTGAAGAAAAAAATCATAGACCCAAAAAGTGATCGGAACATACACCTTTTAATGCAGTCCCACCTCCACCCTTCCCAAATTCTATCAAAATATTTGTTTACCAATCCATAGTTTACTGACTATCATCTACTTTAAATTCCATTTTTAATTATTTATTTTTGTCTGTAAGCAACATATTGAATAAGGCTGTGACTTATACCCGGGAACCTGGGTACCCGCCCGCTATTTCGGGTACCAAATTGGGTACCCGAATACCCGAAATACCCATACTTTTTTTTTAAAGTACAAATGTGTCCCCAAATGACCTCTATGTGTCATTTTGGGGGACAAATTTGTACTTATAACAAAAAAAATCTACAAAAAAAAAATCTAGTTTCTATTTTCGGGTACCCGGGTACCCGCCCGAAAAACGGGT
This sequence comes from Ophiura sarsii, assembly GCA_035610835.1. NCBI lineage: Eukaryota > Metazoa > Echinodermata > Ophiuroidea > Amphilepidida > Ophiuridae > Ophiura > Ophiura sarsii. Next base: position 20,095,070 of record CM069441.1, read on the forward strand.
CGGGTACCCGGGTACGAAACTACCCGTGCATTCACAGCCTTAATATTGATGGATTGGACCCATGATAGCTATCGCATTTATAAGCAGTAATTATGTATAAAACCTTAGTACATTTTACGTATTAGACTCTGTTGTATTTCTATCTAGTGAATAGGAAAGCTTTGCATTTGCATGAACTGTGGGTGATTTCTGAGAATTCTAAGCAATTAAGTTACCGGATGTGAAAAATGGTACTAGAGTATTTTTGAGATTATGGTTTCTCACAACAGTAAATAAGCTTACCTCTGGGTAGCTTTCTAGAGTATTTCTATGAACTGGCCTTTTATATTTAAAAGTCTGTTAATGTCGACACAAAATAATAAGTGCATGATTTGATTGTATCTTTGTACTTATGTAGAGAAGGTGTTTGTGGAGACTGTTAAAACAGTCCCCACAAACACCTTCTCTTCCAAAATTTAAAGTGATTTGTTTAAAAAAGTGGCTCTGAAAACAATGTAGTTCTTGAAATCTCCCATTTAAAACAATGTAATGGAGGATATTTGGAGGGTAAAACACTTCTAAACATCCACATCCCGTAAGGTTAATTCACCCATCACACAGAATGATGGGTGAATCGGCATGGTCTGATACAGTATTCAATTTGTTAACGATATTACATAGATCATTTATGCTGACGATTATTACCCATATCCACACACCCACCCATATGAACATACACTGAATATCTATGAATTAACCAACGTTTCAATCCATTTCCTTGATCCGCTCTGGAATAGCTTTAAAATGATACTGTACAACAATGTGTATGCCTGAATGGACTTTTAACACGACACAGTACTAAACACGACATTCTTACAAGATTGGGTGTACAGTATAGGCGTGTGTCGGGGGGGGGGGGGGGGGGGGGGGGGGGGGGGGGGGGGGGGGCACAGACTGTCATACCATTCACTAACAGGTAACAAATTGCATGCGATTATTTTAAGAATGTATAGCAAATGTTGTAAATAAGATTGTGAAAATAGACTGGATAAAGTCTTTGTTTTAAAACAATATTGTGATGAGAAACAAGATCATTATCATACATCTTTTCTAGTGAAATGTGTTTTTATGTCCACTTTGTCTAATCCCGTTTTGTCCGTGTGTGATTTTTACTGAAGTAGTGAAGTCCTACCCAGAAGCACAATCCTAACATATGATACTTTGCCTGATGGCCAGCCAGCTAGAGGACTGGTTATAGATGCCCATTGCCCATGCTTTTAGTTCAATTTAGTGTTTTTTTGCCCTGAAAATTGCAATTTTGTGTGTTGTTCTACACAAGGTGATAGTGCAACAGGGACCGATACCGGTGTCCATGGTGATGACAGCTATCCCTAATCAGCCAGTTCAAGTGCAGTCAGTAGCAGTGTCACCCGCCAGTCAACAGTCGGTAATACAGGTCACGCCCATGCAGGTCCAAGTGCAGGCAAGTTGTTTTAGCGCCCTCCTGTGTTTCGTTTCTACCCCACCAGCTTTCTATATTATTTTCAAAAGCAGATTAGCTTTTCAATTGATGTCTTGTTTCTCATTACATATTGTGTACAGAACAGAGACTTTTCATTGTTTTCTTCTATCTAGCTAGTGTAGTATGCTTCATTATTTTTGCACAGTTCTTATTTTTTCACCAATGTATTATGCACCCAGTTCATAATAGTACTAATACTTACGATGATTATATTTCATATGTTCTGATGAAAGGGGTACCTGGGAACCATAATATTTATCACATTGGTTCAGAATCAATATGAACATTTGTAGAATGTGGCCTGATATGGGAAAGAAATTATGCCAAGCATAATTTGTCAAAACCATCTTCTATTCATTCAGTTCCAAATTGGCGAACATTCTTACAACAGCGAATTTATTCAGAAGAGCGTGGGCACGCAACCCGGGGTACTCGTGGTCATTACAAGGGGGTATTTGTGCATCCAAGGACTTTCAAAAAGTACCCTAAATATGTAATCATGTTAATGTGAAAAAGCAGCCCCCTAAACAAGTATGGCACAGTATTTTACATACCCTGAGCAAGTTATCAGTATTTCTAATACCCTAAACAAGTACTCAAAATATTTTGATACCCTTAAACAAGTACTCAAAATATTTTGATACCCTAAGCAAGGAATTTGTATAATTTTTGAATTATACAAATAACTTGCTTAGGGTATCAACATATTTTGAGTACTTGTTTAGGGTATCAAAATATCTTGAGTGTGTCATACGTGGTAAGAGGTTACCCCGTATGACACATTTCCAACCCTTTTTTCCTTCCCTAATATTAGCTAAAAGTATTATGAAACAAATGCTGAGCTGATTTATCAGATCACTTGCGAAGGATACAATTTGAGAAATATATCTCGCCCATGCATTATGGTTATTTATAATCCTCATGGAGCAAATAAGGACCCTAAATACGAAAGACAATGATTTAAAAAGTATACCCTTTTTCTTAATTTGGCTTGTTTTGATACCCTATTCACGTTAGGCACGTAACGTGCCCCAGCTTGGAAAACTACCCTAATTACGTGATGTCTTGGACACTCATGATACCCCTCTTGTAATGACCACTGAGCACCCCGGGGCACGCAAAAAGCTCGCATAGCGCAAATGGTGCATTGTCAATTGTGTGTGTGTGACGCTTGCATGCCAAATTAGCGTGCTTACGCTCTGATTGCTTTTGCGTGAAGAGAGAAAAAAATCCAAATTTCTCACCAATTTGGAACCAACTACATGTATAGGATTGTAACAGGTCTATTTGAGTTGAGGACCAGTATCAGAACTAAGACCTTCCACCTTTTCTCTGGCAGCCAAATCACAATCTTTTTCAAATTAAATTTCTTTCTGTTAAAGTGCTGCAAATACATTAAATATTGAGTGTGTTTTAACTAACAACTGTCAGAAAATCTGTGCACTGCAGTGGCACTGACGTAGCGTCCTCCAAACCGGCGCAAAAAAGTCCCAAAATCTCTCTTTGTGAAAGTCAACACTTTCTAAGTGTACCCCTGAAATAATCACTGAAACACTAACTATTAATCACACAATGAATCCCTCTAGCTGAAACCCAGTGGTTATATGACTTCTGGCAAATACATGACCCCCTTTTGATAATTTAAAGGCAATACTGGAATATTTAATATTAAATAATAGAGCTGCAATCATAACTTTAAACTGAGATGTGTACACTATGAAGCCTACTGCATTCCTGACCGGAATAATCATCAGAGCAGGAAGATTGGGTCGTGTGGCCCTTGAAAATGTCATCCAACTGTGCAAAATGTTGTTAAAGGTACATTTATGTGCTTGTTCTAATTTTGGATTATTTATAGTAATAGTATTTTATACCTTACCACCAGTGGGACTTTTTGAAGAGTGAAGACTGTACCACACACACCGTGCCCTGATTTTGAATTGTCATAATTGGACTGGTTGTCAGCTGTCACTCATGAGAGTGTTAACCACTAAATTGCTGAATTGGTTGCAAAAAAGAAAACTAGCCACTTCCTTCTCCCTCCTATCTCTCCACCTATCAGCAGTGAAGTGGTTGATATAACCCAGTCTCTGACTCACTACCACTTCCTGCGGTAGCGAGGGGAAAGTAGCACTTGGCTATTTGCAACTGTTAGTTCATAGTCCTTTCTCTTGAATTGATTTAATAAATTCCCAGATCAGAATCAGCCTGTCAATTGAATACATTTTTATTTATACCAGTGTGTTGGTTGGGTGGGTGGGTAGGTATAGAGGGTAAATTCTTGTTCCAAACCCACTTTTTCTAATTAAACACACCGATGAAAGCCTTGTTATCAAAACTGTTACATAAAGTTTATAACATAGTTTTATTGGATCAATGTATTTTTTAAATGAATGGGATTTATTTTGCCCTTTTTCTCTTTAAAATTGTAAATTAATTAATACACAAATCCAAAGGCTATTTGAATTTTGTCAAGTGATGCTCAAAATACATTGGACGTCTTGTTTTTATGTGGACTTACTCAATCTTACATTTTTGTGCCCCTCTCACTCAACTCAACCACCCCATTATAAAGTATTTTATGGTTTTTAACTTGTCTCTTATATTAACAAATGCTTTTGTGTGTTGTTTTCTCTTTTGTCATCAGGTGGCCGGTATGCAAGATGGGGAAAATGATGGTCAGACCATTCAGTTGGCTGTCAACACAGACGTAGAGAGGAAAAAGAGACAGGAGATCTTGTCCAGGAGACCATCATATAGGTACAAAATGGAAGCCATTTTATTATATAGATACATAGCTGCAGGGGTCTAATAGACATGTGGTCCAATTTCCAAAAAATAGGGGCCACTGTGATCACATTTTTGGCAATAGCAAAATGCACACACAACGTCTTCTTTTGTTTGAAACTGTCCAAAATAGCCCTCATGTTTAAAAATGCATTTTAGCCCTGATTTTGTCTGATTCAAGCCAGAGTTGATGCAACTTTAGCTAACTGTCTTTTATTCAATGCATTTCACTCCTTCCTATCTTAATAGACCATAGAATAAGGTACTTGGATGTATTACCAGCTGTATTTTTAAAGCTTGCTGAAAGACGTCACATATTTTTATGATGTAACACACAAAGGTGTCAGTGACCGGCCAAGTTGTTGACTACAATTGCAAATGTGCCCGTTGTGAGCACATGATTCGATTAATGTAAATTTGAATTGCAGAATTTGTCACATTCCTGCATGAGAAGTCAATGCATGTACAAGCCCCATGTGAACGTGGAGTGCACTTGTTTCTTGACATGTGACTTTACAACATTTAGGTTGGACATTCCTGGTAATGGTAATTTTAGTAGGCTGAAAATGAACTGGTGAGAGGAGACTGAGAATCAGTCTGAGTTAACCTCCTCTTATCAAATATAAACTAAACATTTTAAAACAAAAATCTAAGTTAATTAGCCACACTATTTGTACAATCTGATGACGGCTGTTGGCGTTGTACTGCCAGATATTTTGCTATGACAGGCATGCACACTTACTCACTCTTTGACCACCCTCTTCAGCCAGAGGGTTGGGGGTAGCCAACAAAGAAAAAATATTCGGACTAATATAAAATTTGTGGTGATGTTCTCTTGCAACTCTAGAAATCATAAGTTTTGAACTTAATAAAAATCTTCTGACAGTAATAATAATGTAAATAAATTGTTATTTGTGTTTGTGTGCAGGAAAATCCTGAATGATTTATCATCTGATGCACCGGGTGTACCCAAGATTGAGGAGGAACCAGCCGACCTAGATGATGACTCGGACCAGGGCACACCCACCAGTATCACAATTGCAGGCACAACTTACACAAATTTCCCCACATGTAAGTGCAACTTTAAATGTTAGCCTTTTCTTTGCAATGCGAAATAACAGAGAAAAAAAGTGATTTTCATAAAGTATTGGACAAGGGACCAAAATAAACAGTGATGGCTTTTAAACAACCCTATTTCTGAAAAGTTTTTAGCACAAAATACGCTCCTCTTTGCACATTTATGGATGTGAAGAGGATGTAAAACATACATTTACATCTTTTTGTTGTTGTTAGCAGGCAGGATGCACTTTATCAAATGTTATTCATCAGATGTATTACATACTGAACTGAATATCAATTGAATGTGATTTCAGGGGTATTCTTTACTTCCTGTTCAAAGAGCAATCTTTCAACCATTTGTGTTTATTATTTTATTATTTTGAAATATCCAATACAAATAATATGCGAGAGGTTTGTTAACTAGGATTTCTTACTATTTAGAAGTTTGCACATTTTGAAGTGTATCTGCCAACAATTGACTAAATGCAGCTTTTTTAATCTCTTGTTTTGTATCAATATTACAGCAGTGGTTTCAGCAGGAGGTGCCACAATTGCCATTGCCAACCCAGCAGACGTCCAGGGTCTACAGACTCTGACCATGACCAATGCTGGGCAACCTGCTGCAGGTACCATTGTACAGTCAATACAGACGCAAGATGGCACGCAACAGTTCTTTGTGCCTACCGCATCAGGTATGTCGTAGCATTTGTAGTAAGTTTGGTGTGGGTTTATAAAATATTTAGAATCAAAGAGCACCCTATTACATGTGATGCGCGTCGGAAAAGCGATGTCATAGCATCATAATTAGAGAAAGGTATTGCTTTTAGACCGAACCCATGTTATATTGTCTGACATAAATGCCGACGATAGTATTATTTTTAGTAGAACATACGGTGGAGTTGCTCTACGCAAAAAATAATACTACCGAACGCATTTATGTCAGACAATATAACACGGGTACGGTCTAAAAACAATACCTTTATTCTCATTTTTAAACAATCATACTTACGACCAGTGTTCGAAATACCACCTGCATGCATGCACATATGCAGGTAACTTTTTGGCTGTGCATGTAAGCTTTCAATACTTACCTGCACGCGTGCATGTACAATTATGGTCATAATGTTGTACTTGAGAGGGATGAAACGCATCTGAGTAAAATGAATATTCTATTCCGTATCAATTGTGAGGGTAAGTCTCAAAGCATGATTGCTTTTGACAATTGTTTTGACTTAAAGGCCCTTATATGAATGAAATGTTCTGTGCATGCAAAAATTATTTTGTGCAGGTAACTTTTCAAAGCTACATGCACAGATGCATGTGGCATTTTTAGGTCGTCCGTAGGAAGAGACCTTATAGCAGCATCCTTCGTGTGTGTCTGTGTCGGGGTGTGTCCGTCAACAATTTGATATACACTTTTTGTTTTGTCTATTACTTCTCCATACAATAACCAATTGCAATCAAACTTCGGTCATAGATGCAACATGGAAACCTTCATATGTTAATGAGGTCATAGGTCACATACCAAGGTCAAAGGTCATCTGAGGTCAAGATGTAAAATTCAGTACACATTTTTTGTATTGTCCATTTCTTTTCCATACAATGACCAATTGCAACCAAACCTCGGTCATAGATGCAACATGGAAAACTTCAAATGTTAATGAGGTCAAAGGTCACATACCAAGGTCAAAGGTCACATACCAAGGTCAAAGGTCATCTGAGGTCAAGATGTAAAATTTAGTACACACTTTTTATATTGTCCATTTCTTTTCCATACAATAACCAATTGCAACCAAACCTCTGGCATAGATGCAACATGGAAACCTTCATATGTAAATGAGGTCAAAGGTCACATACCAAGGTTAAAGGTCATCTGAGGTCAAAATTTAGTACACACCTTTTGTATTGTCCATTTCTTTTCCATATAATGACCAATTGCAACCAAACCTCGGTCATAGATGCAACATGGAAACCCTCTTATGTTAATGAGGTCAAAGGTCACATACCAAGGTCAAAGGTCATCTGAGGTTAAGATGTAAAATTGGCTGCATATGTAAAATTGATTACATTTAAGCAGATGAAGTACAATTGCAACCAATCTACCCATATAAACGGACGACCTATTTGGGACCGCTGTCCCTATTTTTTTTTGTATTTCGACCACTGCTTACGACATTTATCAAAGAAATCATTGTCCACATTTCATAACTTTTACCCCTGCTAGGATCGAATAACCCACAAACATTCCATCCAATTCCATGCGATGAGTACACCATGCGTAAGCCTCGCGGCGCCGGCAGAAGCGCAAAAAAGGCGCCAAAGACGCACTGCAGAAGTGCGCGTTATGGAGCAAACCACGCATTGTGAATGTCGGACGCACTGTTAAAACATTAGCCCCACCTTCCCGTGTTCATTTGTCTCGCCTAAATGTCGCCGATTTCTCTGAGAACCAATGGGATTGCTTAAACTCTCTTAGCTGTTTAAGAATCATAGATGGTGTCTGACCGAGAGCTCATTGATGAATCTGTCCCTACACTTGCAGACATTAAAACCAAAATATCCAGAGAAACAAGGTTGTCAAAACCAGTTTGACAATACTGACATGTTCCTTAGCTTCTCTGGAATAGAAGTTATTGCTTCATAATATGTCACTGCCTGGTAAATACACTGGAAGTACATTTTTTAATTTCATTTTTTTTAGGGGTGGAGGGTGCTTCAACATAACAGGGTACATAGTTCATCCCATCTGAAATATGAATTCAGTGCATATTTTGGAGTATGATGCATAATTGAAATGCCAATATCAGGTTTGTCTAAAATTCAGCCTTAATAATGAGGTTATGTCATAGGAAGAAACGCTGGTGTTGCATTTGTGCTTCTGATGGGATGAAGTTTACGACCGGTTTTTTCTCCAGATGTGACACTTTTTTCACCGAGTTGTTTGGTTACTATCTCAAACTGTCTGTAGACATATGTGATGCGATCTGTGAAAACCCGCCACATGTTGGCATTTTTCATATTGGAGATATTTATATCATAAGAAAGCTATAACTGTGCTGATTACAGAACTGTTTTGATCATTTTTCTACGATCACTACAAAAAAAGTTATGAGTGAATGATGATGGTTGTGATGTCATAAAAAGCTACAAAACAAGAAATCATGAAAACAGGCCAAAAAAGATACATAATTCAATAGAATAACATTATAAGGTTGATAATAAAAGGGACTTAAGTAAGTTTTTGAAGGTGAAATTTCATGAAAGATGATGACTCAAAGTATTGGAATTAATTTTCTTTAAAAAAATGTTTTAAAAAAAATTAAATTTTTACCCATAATCCCTAGTTCACATTTTGCGACATCCGACGGGTTTTCACAGATCGCATCACATATTATGTCTTGAATTGGATTAACAACACAAAGACATTGTGGGGTGTGGAACTTGATGAATTTTTTCAATATTTATGATAATGATCCAAAATGGATATGAAATCATAAATGGTTGTAGCTCTGGAATATTGTGTTTTTCAATATGATAATGATCAAAAGATATTTACTAATGATCTGGGTTGGTTTTTGTTCATTCTTTTTTTAATGATGTCTATTTTGTCATCTTCGCAACAGGTGATGTTCAAGCCTACCAAATACGACCAGCCACATCATTACCACAGGGCGTTGTCATGGCAGCCACTGGTACATTACAAACACAACAACAGCTTGCCGAGGAGGCAACTAGAAAACGAGAATTAAGGTTAATGAAAAATAGGTGAGTGAGTATTAGAGATGTTTCTATTTAATTGAGGGTGGTAAAGCCGTTGAAAAGCCTCTCTTTTCTTTTCTCCCAATCTTTTAATGCTCATATATCCAGTCGGAAGTGGATTGTGATGGACCACTGAGTTTATTACTCTAATTGTCAAAGCGCAACTTGCGCCTATATAGGTCAATCTAGCAGGGTTACTTCCCACACCATATGTCCAACGCCGTGCTACCCGTTCGAGTGTATCAATGCCAGTCCATGCTCTTTCTCTGCCGACAGCCAGAACTCGCTGCTTAGACTGAAGCTTTATTCACACTGCTGTTCTCTTATGGAACAGTCTTCCAGATGATATTGCTGGCAACATTTCAGCAGCTGGAATCCAGGCTTTCAAGTGCTGTGTGCATGGACATCTTCTCTCAAACTCTTAACTTGTCATAGCCTTCATACTCTTTCATGACACCCTTCTTTCAAGTCCTTTCAACATCCGACTGATACATAAAATAGCATGGTGGTCATGGGTTAAGTGTAGGTTAATGCTTGGTTGGGGAGATGGTGGATGATCCTGTAAAGCATGTAGCCAGCTGGGCTGGTGATACGGCCACGCCCCAACAGGTGACAACAGGCAGCTCCTGGTAGGTGCAAGATTGGTGCAAGAAATGATGTATTCATTTTTCTGACCAATCAAATGATGGTTCTCATAAAGTTTAAAGATTGCATATTCTACTGATTATCTCCATTGCAGGGAAGCGGCCAAGGAGTGCAGGCGGAAGAAGAAAGAATACATCAAGTGTCTTGAAAACAGAGTTGCTGTCTTAGAGAATCAAAACAAGACGTTAATAGAAGAGCTGAAATCATTAAAGGAACTCTACTGCCATAAATCAGATTAGATAGGATCGATGTGGGTCAGCAGCGGGCTGCTTGACTCATCAAGTGAGTAGCATTTCGTAGCTTTTCTGTCAAAACCTATTCCGGCCCTTCATTATGTATTATGAGCTGAAATCATTAAAGGAACTCTACTGCCATAAATCAGATTAGATAGGATCGATGTGGGTCAGCAGCGGGCTGCTTGACTCATCAAGTGAGTAGCATTTCGTAGCTTTTCTGTCAAAACCTATTCCGGCCCTTCATTATGTATTAAGTAAAACTGCCCACCGGTTACGCATAGGTAGTGTTGCTTTTATACATGTTCAGGGCAAGATCACTCACAATGTTTTGCTAGAATCTTCCTTTGAGCAGCATGAAGATCAAAGGAAGCTTAGTTATTGCTGACGCTTTGGACCCTGATAGTTTATTTTAACGGAATAAATAATATTCACATCACCAATTTTCCGGATATTTTGTAATGTATTCATATTGTGTTTCCTCTCTATGAAAAGCTGATGTGTTCCTCTTTCCAACGAAACCTCATTTGTAGCAATCACTTGTTTCATAGCCAGCAACTTGCTTGAGAACATTTGGAGGTAACAATCTGAATGTGCCAAAATCATCACTATTTTGTGATCAAAAGTCAATGGAGCATCACTCTACACCATATAGTTGTCAATGTAACACTTAGTGATCAGAAGACTCGGTTGTTCTTTTGAGCACAAAATAGTGGCAATTTTGGCACATTCAGATCGTGACCTCCCCATGTTCTCAATCAAGTTGCTGAGCACTGAAAAAAGTAATTACTACAAATGGGGTATCGTCGGAAAGAGGAACATGTCATCTTTTTATAGATAGGAACGCAATATAAATACATTACGAAATATCCGGAAAATTTGGGATTGAAAAAGGTTTCCGAACTCCGAGTATATATAGGAAGTATTACTTTGTACATGCTGAAGGGTCGGATGGAGATACAAGGTTTGACAGAACAGATACAATTTGCAATATCTAATGCCCATTTTGGGGAAAAATCTAAGTTTTGGAAAGCATATGCATTGATCACAAGAAGTATAATTATATTTCAGTTAGCTCTTAGCCCTCCCATCTTCTGATTAGGCCAAGAATCTCACACTTGTTTTTCAATGGGTTCTTCAATATACAATCATTGTAACCCTGGACAACCACTTGTATATGCAATCATATGATACAAGTAGTTAACACGCAAGCATGTAACATGAAAATAAATAAAGACAATTGGCTGAATTAATAAGAAGTCAGATTCCAACCAACAATTTTTTTTTCAAATAGGTATAGTAGAGAAATTATGCAAACAGCTCTGTTGCTTCTGCATGGGTCACAAATAGCGGATATTGCAACTTTAAAATCACATGGTAGATAAAACTAATCATAATCTCAGATTTACTTAAATCTGATTGAACAGAGGTCACGAACTGACTCTTTTGGGCAATGATGATTTTGTTAATAAGTAGATTTTTTATTTTCTTACAGGAATTTTTGTTTCATATTGAACCAAAGTGAAGCGGCATTTAGCATATTCGGCCTAGTCTTCAAGACAATGGGCATCGATGACAACTTGAACAAAAGATGCGAGTGCCAGGTTCATACACGTTAGGCTTGCTGGAAAAGCTGTATGGCGATAATGAAGAACTATGTAGAGACTGATTTCCAAGATGGCTGATATTTGCCGATGTCATTGCCCTAAGGCTTGTCGAAGCTGCCATCTTCAAGAAGGCTTCAATTACATCTGGAAAAAAGCTAACACACTTAAAATCAGTGTATCTGGTACCTGTGCGATTTGGTTTCGGTACAGTGCGATTCAAGTGTTTTTACCCATGTGTGTTGAGCGCTGTGAGTAACCAGACATTTTTTACTTGATTGATGAGCCTGGTTTGGTTCTTATGCGTTTGTTTTGGCTGCCAAACGTGGACAAACATGTGACAGTTTACTATCAAACCTCAGACATTGCTCCCACCGAGGACTATCTGCACTCTCCCTATAAGTTCTAACACATGGAAAAGGGTCCTTGATGAATATGGCTAGGACGCACCCTTTTGTCATAGTAGTATATCGTCCGCACTTTGTTACATTTATACACAAAATACACACAGACGTCCTCGGTTAGGCATAGAAATTCTGTTTCAGATGTCTGCGTTTGTATAGCACCAGACGAGCGTCCGCATATGGGAGCAAACCACATGTGAGGGTGACCATGTAAAAAGTGTGTCAGATGAAAGTATTGACCATGATTTTATTATTATATTTTATTATTATAAATTGAAATATTTTTGTCAAGAGGATCCTCACAGAAGAATTGGTAATTCAGTAAAGATGCCAAAAATCCATAAAAAATGATAATATATTTGTGAAAGTATAATAATATTGATTTTTAAAGGACAAAATCAAACTAAGAAAGACAACAGTGGGCATGATAAAACAGCAGTATTTTTGATCTGGAAAAATTTCAAAAAATCATTTTCTTTTGATTTCCCCTGGTTTTAGGGAGCAGGTATCATAATCAAACCTAATACTGTTAACAGGAAACATTTTGGAATCTTGTATTGCTAAATACTGGTTTCAAAATGAACAGGATTTAAAATTACGTAATGATGTGTGGTGCAAAGTTTTCAATAAAGCAGAAATCATTGCTCTATAAATAGCTTTTGTATTATAACCATTTCAATATATTGTCCATTATCAGGATGTATGGTGGTACTTTTGAATACTCCATTAATAGCCGACATGTATCTTTAACTTTAACCACATTTTGTGGTGTAAATTGCTATTTAAACACAGTCACTAAAATCGGATTTTATAATTGAACAAACAAATATGCGTGATAATTCTGGGCGTGATCATCTTTGCGCTGCGTGCATGTTGTTTGTTCAATTATTGAACATCAGATTTTAGTCTGACCAAAATCAAAGCAGTAAGAGCTCACAACATAGTAAGCTACACCCTGCTAACTAAATTTGTAGTGCAAAGTTGTCAAACTTATCAAGAGTAGCTCAGTTCAGCATTCATACATTCCAATGCCAGGGTGTTGGCATTGGGTTTGATTGTTTGCAATGCTTAGAAGTAACTGTTGAATTGCATGTAGTTGCTTAATTTGAACTATGTCCAAAGATTTGTGTACAGACTCTACAGAGTAAAAACAGAATGGCAAAGGTTGCTTCAGCGAAAAAGGGTTGAGGGATTTTGTTACAGATAGATGGAATGCTTGTAATTCCTGTTTGGAAAAAAAATTGTTCAAAAATTCATGGTAGTTTTTATATTCAAAAGGTTCTGCCACTACCCACATTAATCCATTGTGCATTTACTGTGATTTGACCCTTTTGTGGTTAAACCCCAATTGACATAGCAGAGTTCTATGGCAGAGACAAGGCAGAAATGGCTGTCATTGTTAGCGTGGTTCTCTAATCCCTTATGAAATGTTAATGCCAATGTCTTCTTTAAGTGTGTGAGTTAACCAGATGCTTGGTATTGCTATAAAGATGGATGCACATATGCATGCATGGTGCCTCTTGTTGTTTTATCAATTAAATACATATCACTTTAATCATTGTATTGTCAACATATTTGGGTCGTAAGATTTGGTTACCACTTTATTTGTTGATTTTTCCATAATAATATGTTGATGATCTACGTAGTGCATACAATTGATGCACAGATTTTGAATAAATATTGTTGAAATTGTTATTTTGTTATACAGAAATGTTTGAATAGGCCAGTTTGTCTCAAAGCTCACAACAGAGGTTGAAAAAGTAATGCAAAGTACACATTTTTAAAATACATTTTCCGCCTTATTTTACAATAAACAACAAAAATTGATGTTGCCATGGGAAAGAGTTAAACAAATTGGGGGGGGGGGGGGGGGGGAGGGGGCAATTGAATGAAATGTTTTATTGTTGGTCAAATTAACTCGTCCAGCAGCTTTGAGACAGACCCATTTGATTGGTCTTATTATAAACTTTATTAAAGTCATGTTGTAATAATATATAAATGCAGTTGATCCCTACGAGTGTATAAATTTGGAAGACATTGCTGAAATCTATGTACAACATGTAAAAGATGTAAATAATAATATCATTGTATGTATATTGAATGTCTCAGTTGTATCATTGTTTTTAAATACTGCATCACATGGTACACAAGATTGTGCACCGCATTGTGTGTGCACAAGATTGCTTAAGGGTCAAGCTTTTGTTGGTAAGTTTACTCATTTTATGATATCTGAATTCTTAGGTTTTATATTGGGTTACCCACCTTTTTCATGTTTCACCAACTTGGTTCAGTTTGTGAATCAAATTATAAAATGTAAACTTGTTATTGTATAACACTGGGTGGTATAGATGAGGTGATATCTGATGTCAATGCCCGACAGTCAGCTGGCTGTGACTATTGTTCCATGCCCGGTAGTATATGTGCACATCGTGTTTTGTATGGACACATGCTTTTAAACCTTGCCCCAAACAAGATAATAGGATAAAGAGCTCATTCAACAGTGCAGCAACCAATTGCTGTTTCCTCAAGCATTGTCTAAGACCAGTCCTATCCATATTTGAGATGTGATCAAGATGAGCAGTTTGAGTATTTGTCCATCATGTAAAAGCTGGTGAAAATGCTACAGTAATGGTCCAAACCCCACTTAAACTGGAAAACATAAGAATTTGTCACTTTTTCTTACCTTTAACTCAAAATCAATATTCCTGACATCCGACCCGACATTTGTAAACACAACCTATTACCTCATCTATAGTCACCATTTGAAGTGTGTATCAATTCTGTTTTCTAAGAGCTGTTGTTAAATAAGTACCTCAAAATGTGTGTGTGCGAGGGATGCTCCTATGATTATTGATCACGATTCACAAATCAATTACGGTCTGTAAGATACAGCCATTTTAGGGAATGAATGTGATTGTCGAACACATGAACAAATTGATTTTAAGCTTAAGGGCAAAAAAAAAAAAAAATGTTTCCAGTAGCGCGTGCGCATTTAATTTTTATGCTTGATTCCTGCGCATTTTAATTTTTTTTAATAAAAAAAAGGAAAACAATCTATTGTCAGGGCTGAGACTAATATACCTAAAGAGATAAGAAGTACGGTACTACAGCTATTCATCTCTGTGCACAAGATTTGATGTGGATATTGTTTAGTCAATCGCCAATCCGATTATCATCATTTAGTTTGATTTGTAGCACGACCTCATTATTTGAGTAAGCGCGCTATTTGAATCCAGTGTTATCCACACGTTTATTACACTTTTTAAATAACCTGAAAGCACTTTAGCATGGGATATGGCTACCGACATACAGAACGTGATAGATTTCTAAAATGAATATACATTTATATCGCTATATTTTTGGCATTTCAGAAGAGATATGACAATTGAAACCTATTGGGTACATTCTTGGGCATATACACAATGTATTATGATAACAAAGTTCCAGGTAATGTGTTTATATTTAACATGAATTGAGAAACAATTGTTATACTTTAATTCATAAACAAGTTCTTCAAAACATCACTTTTTCTAGTTTAATTCATAATGAATCTAAATACAAACTATGACATTTGGTTATCACAATACATTGTTTATATGTTCAAGAATGTACCCAATAGGTTTTAATTAGCATATCTCTTCTGAAATGCCATAATTTTAGCGATATAAATGCATATTATTTCAGAAATATATCAAGGTCTGTGAGTCGGTCACCATCCCATACTAAAGTGCGTTCAGGAAATTAAGAAAAGTGTAATACACGGGTGGATAACACTGGATTAAAAATAGCACGCTACTACTCAAAGGATGAGTTGGTGATACAGATTAAACTGAATGTGATAATCGATGGGCCATCAACTATAACAATGTCGCATCGGACCATGGATCGCTGCACATGGCAGGTATCAATGGGTGCTTCTT
Source organism: Ophiura sarsii (assembly GCA_035610835.1). Classification (NCBI taxonomy): domain Eukaryota; kingdom Metazoa; phylum Echinodermata; class Ophiuroidea; order Amphilepidida; family Ophiuridae; genus Ophiura; species Ophiura sarsii. The sequence goes on from CM069441.1 coordinate 20,110,982, forward strand.
ATCTCTTTAGGTAAATTAGTCTCAGGTCAGGGTACCATCTTTTATCGACATTGTGTCCAACATGTTTCAAGATGGGGAACAGCAAACACGGAAGGGAAAATTCGTGTGAATCTCCACTATAAATTTGCATTATATATGAGTGATTTAGCTGACAAATTTTATTTATTAAGATTGTTATTATTTTGTCGATCTCTGGTTTCGCAAAAAAAACACACCTCAAAACCAGCATTTCGCATTTGACTTTTCAGGCTTGCTACTGGAAACAACTTTTTATTTGCCCAATGAAAGTGTTTATTGTGTACAGCCTGATCCACACACTGCTTGATCAATGCACTGCTTAAAAAAAAGAATTAGTATTTTTAGTTTCACTAATTTCGACCGGTTAAACAAACACACAAAATGCCCTGATTTAGGTAAATTATATTAATATTTCTTACCTATAATTTTGAAAGAGGATATATTGACATTAGCATAGGTGTGTGTCAGGCATTGAAACAAATCAGAAAGTGCAAGAATGAATTAAATTCAAATATTTTTGATACAGACAATAAAACAGCTATTGAGATGTTATTTATATTACATATTATTGGAAACTATTGAACTTATTTCTACGGTTTGTTTCTCTTCATTGTTACTGTGTTCTTGTGCCCTGTGCAGTGACATCAGTGTATATACATACAACTAATTGCACTTCATCATGGCCTGGCGATTCCAATGCGCTGGCGTGTGCGCCAACGAGATCAAAGAGGAATTATCAGCCTTTAAGCTGAAATGATGCATGGGTCAGTGAAAAATGCTCTAATGTCACGGCACAGATGGGTATAGACAGGCATTTTGTATTGAGTATTTTTATTTCATCTAATTATTTAATTTTATATGATTAGGATTTAAAAACAAATAACAATGCCTGTAGGAATGTGCAATTTCATTTTTTTAGGAGATTGCAAGTTGAGATTTTGACCTCATTTTTTTAACATAAGGACTGGACACCAAGAAGTGGACGTCCTATGAATTGTACAGCTATATTTGAAATAAATAGAACAAATCAATAAATGCCATTTATCCTAGTGATTCTTTTTGTGTGATCATTCTCAAAAAAGGAACAGGTTGTTCAATGATATAAAGAAATTAAGGGTTAACAAGGGTGCATACCACCGTTAAAGGCATATTATGCATTCTATCTTTGATTTTCCCTCTAAATGCAATTTATAGGCCGGGAGCCCAGAAGGTTTAATCAGCTGAGAAGGTACAAAAGGTTTGATGGTCTGATACGTTTAGTTGGGTGCTAGGAGTCAATATTTTATATTGCTGCCGTGTCGTAGCCTGTACGGGTGGCCGCTATAGAAGGTCAAAGGTCATATAGGGGTCAAAATGTAAAAATGGTCTGATTGTAATGAAATGCATATCAAACTCTTCTGAGACCATAAGGAGCAAAAAAGGAAATGGTTGTATTTCCACCCGATGCTTAGTTTCCGAGATATAGGGCAAAATAGGTCAAAGGTCAAATTTTGCCTCAAATTTTTTGCACAGGGGTCAAATTCTCAAAATGCTCCTATTTTAATGAAAATGGTCTCAAATTGTTCAGATGGATGCCACAAGCCATAAAAAGAATAGTTTGCCATATCTACAAGTTAAGCATCTATTAGTTTCATTAGGTCAAAGGTCAGCACACATTAGCGGTATAGCCTCCTGACCATTGACCTAATAAAACTAATAGAAGCGTAACTTGTAGATATGGCAAACTATTCTTTTTATGGCTCGTTAAGGCTGATCCGGATGGAGATTGGTCAGTTTTATGAACAGCTGTCATTTTCATTGGCAGATCACAATTATTACAACAGATAAAGAGGAAATGCCCACCAAGTTTAGTGCCTGAAGGCTAAAGGATACCTCCTTAATTGCCTGTGACCTTTGACCTATTTTGCCCTATATCTCGGAAACTAAGCATCTGTGGAAATACAACCATTTCCTTTTTTGCTCCTTATGGTCTCAGGAAGAGTTTGATATATGCATTTCATTACAATCAGACCATTTTTACATTTTGACCCCTATATGACCTTTGACCTTCTATAGCGGCCACCCGTACAGGCTACGACACGGCAGCAATATAAAATATTGACTCTTGGCACCCAACTAAACTAATCAGATCATCACACCTTTTGTACCTTCTCAGCTGATTAAACCTTCTGGGCTCCCGGCCTATTATGTGTCAAATAACATTTATAAACACAATACTATAATATATTTGTAAGTTACAGAGCAATACACTTCCTAATTATTTCAAATTTAAATTTTGAAAATAAGTTGTCTGGACCTGACAGTCTATTTGCCAAGCGTCTTTTGTGTGTGTTCATAATAGAATCCATGGTTTGACCCTGTGTTAACGCCGTTTACACTGTTTACGGCTGAGATCGCAACTATACACAATAAGTGAACGCAATAGTATGGAATGCTTTATTGGAAGCAGATTTCCATTACGATTTATAGTACAGTTCTGTGAGGGATAAAACAATCAAGATAGATTTACGAGTCCAGGAATATCTTTTCTGATAAGTTGAATATCATTACAAGAGAGAAGCCAATATATGGGCTTACGGTATTTCGCGAAATTAAATACTCAGCACCTTTTGGCTAAAAAGCTACAATCCTGGAAAAAAAGTCATGGAAGACTTGCGTGTGATTAACAGAAAAGTGTATACTACAGTGTTTTATCTTCACTCCCCCGTACAATGTTAACCAAGGCCAGTGGCTCCTGCAGTTTGCCAGAGTGTCCCAACTTTGATCGATGGGGGGTGGGGAAGGACAAACTCATTTGAACAATTTCCGTTTATATCAGAAGACACTAAGTATCAATACATGCACACAATACCCAACAAGTGTGTGTGCTAGGCATTCGCATTCCAAGGACTTTTTTCCAAGATTGTATCGTCGCTATTCTTTCAAAACCTCGTATCTAAAAAAAATTAAAAAAATTGCAGGATGAATAAAAGAAAGTTGGAGATACGAGGTTTTGAAAGAATAATATCGTTATTTTCGTCATTTAATCAGTCCATATATCAATTCAAGCCATTTGCAATAAAAATCTCACCTGTAGTCCACAAATTTGCTGCGAAATATCAAGAATGTTGGAAGTTTCCCCTCAGCACCTGTGTTTCAAAACCTCGTATACATACGAGATTTTGAAACACAGGGGCTGAAAAAGCAAATTTGTTTGTTATTCATACACTATTAATAGTGTCGTACCAATCAGAAAGCAAGAAACTTAGATACGCTAAGTGCATTGAGAGTGTTTAATCCACTCCGCGTGCGCGCCTTTCAATGTGCGCACCATGTTTATAACACCACACCATGGTCATTTTTTTTCTCAAAATTCTGATTGAATTTGGTATTTTTGGATTTAGTGGAATTTGAGAAGAGAACAGAAGAGAGAACATTGTGATTTTAAGTAATTTGTGGTTTTACCGGCAAATAAATATCTCGAAACACAGTCAGAACGTTATATCAAAACCTATGATTTCATGAATAATGTTAATGAAGAGAGTAAATGGAAGGTTGATGCACTTATTTCTTCACTTTTCTGCCAAACTGGTTAAATATAGTAGTATTCTTATTTTAATCACAGGAGCTTATTTGACAATTGTACAGAAATTGAATACCCATTCAGATGCTCCTTTCTTCAATTCACAATGGCCTTGAAATATACAATTTACCAGTACAAGGGTTTAGGGCAGGCCATCTCAACTAACTTTTATGAAGTACCATTATCCAAATATTAGTAATCAAGAAGTGCCACTGATGTTGCGAGCGAAACGACTAACGGGTGGAGTTCGCCCTGGAAGCTCAGATCTTACGGGTTTGAGAGGCTTAGATGTCCTCATTTTTACCCTTTTTTATACCGTAACTGTCTGCTATTAGTGACTTTCAGATACATGTACGAACGTTTTTAGGCCCATTTATACGAATACAAAAACTTTGACTCTTTTCTTTTCTTTTTTTTCTTCTCCCCCCCCTTTTGGGTGTTGATTGAGTGCCAATTTGATTGCCTCAAAGCACCACAAATGGCGCGCGCACCACCAGTTGAGAACGTCTGGTTTAGTGCCACAAAGTCTTATGTACAACTGCTGCCTTTTGTTACATTGTGGGTTTTTACAAGGACATACCATATAGCATCAGGAGTATGTAACATATGGCAGCCATTACAGATAGCGCCTTCTCACATCACAAGAGGATAGTCCAAAAAGAACATATCTGCAATAGCTGCTCCGAGTTACATTTAGTTCATATAATAATTGCTCAGTACAGAGGCTGCCTTAAATGTCACACCTGGCAGCTATTGGAGATAGGACTTTGTGGCTCTAAACCCTTCAGTAAATCTTTGTGTTATTGAATTCAAGAAAGCCAGCCAGATAATCGCTTGCAACAGTATTTCAATAGTGAGTGTGTTAGACTGTTGGGAGAATGATTAAAGGTCGTAACTTTGTAGCTGTTACATGTGAGAATGAGTCTATGGACTATTAGAAAATAAACAACGAGACACAAGATTTGCATGAATGTTGACAATTCTTGTAACAGAACAGGTTCTCTTCCCAATCTTTAATATGATCTTATGGGAGAACACCACCAAGACGCTCTCCATAGACTTTACATGTTAGGAAAGACTTACTTAAATGGCTCTACAGTCATCAAAAAAAGTAACTATACAGGTAATAAATGGCTTCTAAGTCTTAAAATATATATCCTACCTAAAAATATTAAATTATGAAGTTGTTGAAAAATTTGTCTTCTTTAATATGATATATTGCACGTTAGGATCGGGTGATTATTGAGGAAGTGGCACTCAAAAATGTAAGGAGAAGTCCGAATTTAATTTTCACATTTTTATTTTCTACACACGGACCACTACGGGTACCTTATCGATTACCGGTAGTGCAATTGGGGATGCATGCGCAGGTTGGACAGTCGGCCGCATTGTCTCGATGGATCAATACGCCGCACACACGCTACCTGTCATTCTCTCCCCCGTGTTGAAATGTAAAATGTGAATTTGATATTGTGACTTTACCTTACATTTTGGATTGTCGCTTCTTAAATATTCAACCGATCCTATAGTTGATTCGCAGACATTGGCCGATTCACCATTTCTGTCAGAGGTATTACAGAAGCAAAAGAGGGAGAGGGACTCGAATTTTAATCGTAATATGCATGGATAATACCTTGTCATCATCAGTGCTTGTACTATTGTGACGTATTCACCACTATTTAAAGATAGGGTGAACAACTATTATTAAACCTAGTGACTGGGAACTTGCGGCAAAATGATCTGCATTGACTTTGCCTGCAAACAGGTGTTGTCAATTGCCCGCATATTTTTGATAAAGAAGATGTGTTGTTATTCAGATAAATTGATAAAGGTATTCAGGTGGTCTCGTAGCCAGAAATACATAAAGTAACGTTTATAATCCGTATCTTGGTTGATATAACTTTTTCTCCATCTAGGCTAAATGGTTTTGTACGTACCTGGTTTATACAAAAGATGATGATTGAATTAATTAGTTTTTTTCTCACAAATGAATTTGAAGAACGGTCTTTTTTAATTTAATGTTTCCTTTATGTCACGTGTATAATAAAAAAGGAAAATAATAAAAAGTGAAACTTGATTATCCACTAAATTATGAATAGGTTGACAAACATAACATTTTTCTTTTGAAAACTATAAAAGGTCGATGATGGTCGATTTTTATTATTGTGGTGACCGCTTCCAAAGGGATAAAATTCAAGCTGTTGGATTAAGTATTTGGTTGCCGTGATTTGTAAAGCTACATGATCAGCTTTATTCACTAAAGCCACGCTATCATGAATAGCATTTGATTATGGAACGCAAATAATAACATCTATAAAAGTACCGCTGTTTCATCATTGGTCAAAATGGGTTCCTCTAACGCCCAATGGACGAGGTCCAAAATCGAATCCAATACGCCAGAGTTTATGAATCTACTATAGCGTGCAATATCTCATATTAAAGAAGATAAATTTCTCAACAACTTTATGATTTAATATTTCTAGGTAGGATATATATTTTTAGAGTTAAAAGTACATTTATTACCTGTATAGTTACTTCTTTTGATGACTGTAGTTTCTATATTTGTTTGTTTGGTTCAATGAAATTTTGATATGTTTTACTCACAAGGGTAATCTACAGCATATCAGAATATGAAGGTGTTTTTACCGCACACTTTTTTTGATATAAGCAATCACACGGGAAATCTTTTTTTAGAGTGTTAATGATTCGTCACCTAAATGACCTTGATTGACTCTACGAGACCCCTCATGTGACCCCATACTATGTCTGCGTAACTTCTATCCTTAATTTTTCAAAAAGCTTAAGATTCTGAGGGGACAGCCCCCTCAGAGGCTTAAGCAGCGGGAAATCCAACTTCGGAGAATTTCCCTTGCCGAAAAACTTTGCATTTTTTCCAGCCCTGACCTTAAATTATACCTCATTGAAAAATGAACCTAAGGATTACAAAAAGGACCATTCTTTCCTGTTCCTTTGGACGTCTCAATCATGGAAATAATTTCTAGATTTGTATTTGTAAGTGTTCTATTCAACACGCCTTGTGGAGCCAAATGAATAGGGATTCTTTGTATGCGTATAATATTAGTCTTGTTGGTTAAGGTGCTTGATGATATACAAAAGGGAAAACAACTTTCCACATCACAAAACACGCTCACAAAAATAGTGGAACCGTAAAATACTTAATTTAAGGCAACCTGTCAATCACAGAACGGTTATTTAGTCTTGTTGTTGGTTGAATAGTGGAACCTGTAAATCTAAGGTGATCCCTCAATCAAATAAAATGCATGAATAATGTATGCAGTGACGGTCTCATATCGTTTGCACAGGCACACAGGATTTTATTGATGGTAATTTCAATGGAATCTACATGATTTTCAAACGAGAGGTGAGGGAAATGGTTATATTAATATGTTTTTGCTAAAGTTTTGATTTGGTAAAACATTTTTCTGTGGTTCAGAAGTCATTTTGTCATATTTCCCTTTGTAATGTCGTGAGGGGGGGGGGGTCTTATCCTAAGTAACGGGAATGGACAGTGAACTAGGCATAAGTATAAGTTGACCTAATTTTCACCGCGACCTCCCTGACTCCTCCTAAGTACGGATGATAGAGTCTTCAGTAAGTCTATTTTATCTAAGCCTATTTCAATAGGATCGTTATGTCCTAGATTGAACCCGGCAATTCGGATTCTTCCCAAAGAGTGGCTAATTGTGCATAATTTATATCAATGAGGAAGTCACAGAAAAGTTTGTTGAGTTAACAATCACGGGGGTGTCTACAGCCTTGGGCACCTTCGTACAACCCCTACACAGGGTCCGAAGGTTAGAATTCTCTTTCTCTATAATATTCCATAGAGAAGTGAATTCACCCAAAGGTGACGACTCAACAACACTCTAAAACAACTGATCTCATACGGTATAATATACGCAACATCGGCCTAAATGTATAAAGACCTAGTATTAAAGTAAATCACTCAATGAAGCAGAAAGGAACTGGACAGCGCACACACAAATTTACGGTTGGTATGGTTACGTAAGAGGGCCCTCCAAAAAAGGTTGGCCCTATAAAAAACTAGAACCTCTATTCACTCAAAATCATCCATATCATCAATATAACAAGTTCATGAGTTGTCAATATTAATACATAGTAATAGTTGTAATTGTGTAGGCATTTGAACACTTACAGCTTCTCTCTCGGAGAGTAGCCTACATTGTGTACCTTATTCCTATTGTACAATCTATACTAGAAAGGACTATAATAATGATATACATGTATTTCATACGAGCCAGAGTCGGTCCCCCCTTTATTCAGTCCCTCCCCATAAATAATATTCTGTGATTTCATACAACAATGTGCATTATAGCACTTTAATTCCGATAAATTCTGTCTATATATTAAAACAAAACGAGTATATGAACGTGTATGTGCTTATTACTAGAGGCCTACATAGTACAAATATTTCCCACGCTCAGCTGATCAGTAAAAGGTACACGCGCGCGTCGTAATGCCAACACTGCGCGACAGTCATTATACAAGCAATAATCCATCAACCAACCAATAGGAATGACCGCGTCGTTAGTAACGAGTGTACACACATACCTAAATATTATTACAGCGAAATCGCCGGGCGCAAAACAAACACGTACATATCATCTAGCTATAATCGCTCGCGTCTAAATTAGATATTTTAGACCAATTTTAAGTTAATTTTGACTTTAAAGTCAACTGGGGGGGAAATGGGGGGGGGGGGGTGGTCGTGACTTGGAGGGGGAATTTTCCCCCCATGCCTCTATGTAGTGCCGACACTGTTATACATGCTTAACCTGATCCAAAGTTTTATGCTATCAAGTTCATCTCTAAGACTCTGCATCGCCCCGAAATACTGCTAGCTATTCAAATCCAAAGTCAGTTCAACAGGGGATTGGTTGAGATGTGTTCCAAATGAAAAACAGTTGCCCCCTCCTCCTAGTATGAGAATCCTGCTGTCAGATAACAGTACACTGCTGTGGTTGTGTAACATTATTGGATTTTCTGGATCTTCCACCTACAAAGATCAAGAAACAAAAAACTATTACAATGACTGTATTTTCTATCAATTAATTACTTAATTTGCTATTATTATCAGCCTGTTGGGTGTAGCCCAAAGCAGCATGATTATAAAACCGCCTAGGCAGGTTGTTTTGCAGGAATTTGCATGCACGATTGCGCCAGTTAAAGAATGTCTGTGACTTTCATATTTGACTAGATGTCTCAATGTATTTTGTTTTAACTAATAGAAAACAAAACAATGTGCTTTAATTCCTCTGTTTTTTGTAAAAAATAGGGACAGCGGTCCCAAATAGGTCGTCCGTTTATATGGGTAGATTAAAAACAAGGTGGATCTCAAACCACAGGCATCTAGAAAGAAAGAGGTTAGACCACTAGCGGATCCAGGATATAAAAAATAAAATAAACATCCTGGAGTTTGGTTGCAATTGTACTTCACCTGTTTAAATGTAATTAATTTTACATATGCAGCTAATTTTACATCTTGACCTCATATGACCTTTGACCTTGGTATGTGACCTTTGACCTAATTAACATATGAATGTTTCCATGTTGCATCCGTGACCCAAGTTTGATATAAAATCGGATGGATTGAGCGTGATACACAAAGATATTGGTCGAGCTATGAGTTTTAAACAATATTTTTAAAACTCATAGCGAGACCAATATATTTGTGTATCATGCGAAAAAATCCGTCCGATTTTATCATTATTATGCAGTGAGAATCTGACTTGACAACAACAAAAAAATCAACAAAAATTAAAAAAAATCACCCATAATATTGTAAAAATATCAATAACATTTTTTTGTTCCAAAGAACAGACAATTAATTTTGTTTCCTAAAAATAAAAAAAATCCTGAAAAAATAAAAAATCCTAATTTTTTTTTTCCTAAAAAATTCTCAAAAAATTACAATTTTTTGTTTAAAAAAAACCTAAAAAAAAAAATTCCTAAAATTTTTTTTTTTAAAAATTCAAATTTTTGTGTTGTTTAAATTCCAAAAATTTCTCTTTTTTTATTTTTATTTTTTAAAAATCCCCCAAAAATATTCCTAAAAAAATTATCAAAATATTTCAACAAAAAAAATGTCAAAAATAGTCTAACTGCATTTTGTGACTGCATTGTACTCATGCAGGTAACCAAACTGACCAAGTTCACTGACCAAGTGTGGTACAATATTGGATGACTTGAGGGCGATTACAGTGAAAATTGGTTAAGCCTTGAAAAAAAAATTGGACGAGCCGCAGGCGAGTCCGATTTTTTTTCAAGGCGAAACCAATTTTCACTGTATTGCTCGAAAAAAGGAATCCAATATTTACATTATTATGTTTTGAGAATCTGACTCTAATTAAAGATGGGACATCTATGCTTGTTAATTTATATGAAATAGGATAGCCATCCATTTGTCAAAATGTAGTATAGGCTAGGCCATGTAGGCCTAGGTCATGCTAGCATCATATCATCACCTAGGGCTCTCTTTTAAATTCAAAGTGGGGTGACTGTTGCAGTTTTGCATCTGTGTTACATTGCAATATACCCCAAAAGTAACGCTAATGCATCTATAAATAAGACACTGGTTCATTTTGAATGGTAAATCGTGAGCCTAGTCCTAGGCCTGCACACATGAGAAATAAGCTTATTTAGGGTGTATTTTCGTCTGGAATTTCAACAAGAAAACTGTAAAAATGCTATCAAAATATGTTTTAAATTACTAACTATATCATTGCTATTTGATTTTTTCATTGGAATGTGTAAACATCATGGAAATATTGAGGGAATTTAGGTTTATAAAGGCCAGCACAAAAATCGGAAATAAAAATAAGAAGCTTTACTTTTTCGGCCTAGCTAGTAAAAAGGATATAAATTCTCCTAGTTTTAAACCCACTATAAAAAGACCGAAAGTACAACATATTTAGCCAAGGAGTATTTCACACTGTTTGCATTAATTTACCTTGTCCATGTTTATTGTATTACTCTTTTCATGAGTAATTCTGATGGAACCTCAGCTCCACACAAAATGTACCACAGGTGTCGGCCATCTTGTTTGTTGTTTACTGTTTTCAGTTCAGGATGTTAATTTGGATTGTTCCATTGAGTTAAATAGGGGGTTATATTATAGTGACGGTAGGGGCTAATTGACTAGTAAAGAAGACAGTTTTTCAACATGTTTCCCATCCAAAAATAACAAAATTATCATTCTATTGTCTTGTTAAAATATATATTAATCATTATATTTTGTTTCTTTATAGAAAATACACAAATATGTCAATTATTTATCCAGCGTCAGTTATGAAAAGTTTTAACTAAAAATTACAGTTTCAAACCCTTCAAATGTATGGGTCAATCCAGCAAAAACATTGAACCAATCAAAAGCTCTTATTCCAAACTGTCCGATACAGTAAAAAAATCGGATGACCGATTTTTTTATTTAAAAAAACCAGTCCAATACTTGATTAACTCGAGTTCAAAGCTCTGTGTAAATAAATGGACGGAAGATTCTCAAAACATAATAATGAATAAACTTGGTCACCAAGTTCACTTCAGTGACACAAGTTGCAGAATAATAGGTCTTTACCAATGCATTGCAAGTATAGGACGGAAGATTCAAACTGCATAATAATGGTTGCAATTGGTCATTGTATGGAAAAATGAACAAGAGAAAGAAAAAAATGAACAAGAGACAACAAAAAAGTGTACTAAATTTTACATCTTGACCTCAGATGACCTTTGACCTTTCTATGCGACCTTTGACCTCATTAACATATGCGGGTTTCCATGTTGTATCTATGACTGAAGTTTGGTTGCAATTGGTCATTGTATGGAAAAGAAATGGAAAAATGTAATCAATTTTACATATGCAGCCATTTCTACATTTACATCTTGACCTCAGATGACCTTTGACCTTGGTATGTGACCTTTGACCTCATTAACATATGAAGGTTTCCATGTTGTATCTATGACCAAAGTTAGGTTACAATTGGTCATTGTATGGAAAAGAAATGGACAAATGTAATCAATTCTACATATGCAGCTTGACCTCGGATGACCTTTGAATGTGACCTTTGACCTCATTAACATATGAAGGTTCCCATGTTGCATCTATGACCGAAGTTTGATTGCAATTGGACATTGTATGGAAAAGAAATGGAAAAATGTAATCAATTTTACATATGCAGCCATTTCTACATTTACATCTTGACCTCAGATGACCTTTGACCTTGGTATGTGACCTTTGACCTCATTAACATATGAAGGTTTCCATGTTGTATTTATGACCAAAGTTTGGTTACAATTGGTCATTGTATGGAAAAGAAATGGACAAATGTAATCAATTTTACATATGCAGCCACTTTTACATATACATCTTGACCTCGGATGACCTTTGACCTTGGTATGTGACCTTTGACCTCATTAACATATGAAGGTTCCCATGTTGCATCTATGACCGAAGTTTGATTGCAATTGGACATTGTATGGAAAAGAAATGGACAAAACAAAAAGTGTATACCAAATTGTAACAAAAAGTGTATACCAAATTGTTGACACACACACATACCCACCCCACACACACACCCCACACACGAAGGATGCTGCCATAAGGTCTCTTCCTACGGACGACCTAAAAATGATTGTTTTTGGTTTGTGGCTCTTTTTGGGCCTTTTTTAGTGGCCCTTTTTGGGCCCTTTTTAGTGGCCCTTTTTAGTGGCAACCCCGATGCGTCACTTACGTGTTGCCAGTGTATACAGAAAAGACGCCCTATTTTTAGAGTTATGTGCCCGATTGCTGGAGCGTTATTGGTTAATACACGCTATACGTCATGTTTTTGATTGCACTACAGAACACAACACAATACGATCAACACACTTATGACTGCCTGAGGGCTGATAAGGTTCTGCATGAAAAAAATATAACATCGCCGTCTTACCAACCACGAAAGCCGCGAACCGTGCTATCTAGTTGTACAAACTGTTCTGAAGTCAATTTTTAAAGTTTTTTGGGTAAATTTGCAAAGAATTGTTATTGAAAGAATTTGTCTGAGCAGCTGGGTCGCAATTGCAACACACATTTTTGGCTATCACTTATATAACCATCATTGTAACCAATGTATGCATCACAAACCAATCAGAAAGCAGTCAACTAAAAAAAATTAAAAATACAAATTTCCCAGGAATGAAACTTTGAAAATTTCCCTTCAAGAAGAAATGCTCTCTTTAAATGTGTATGTATTTCTTTATTTTATGTGTAAAATTTCCTCCAATGCCAAAAATTTCCCTCCAAAGTCAACATTTCCTGAGTTCACTATTTTTTCCTCCCATGATTATTCATATATCAGGGTGCGTGTATTGATTGGTCTTATTTCTCTCAAAACAACTCATACTTTATTACATCAATCAAATGCCTAAGGAAAGCACCAGATGAGCATTCCTACTTACCGGCATTGCATATTGTTTCCATGTGGCGTCTATAAGATTGATGATAACTAGAGGGGGTGGGGTGGAAGACAGTGGATTAACACCCCCTATCAGTATCAGATTATCCCCTGATATATAATCTGTGTGCGAGTACCTGTAAGTAAAAATAATGCACGGCAGATGAGAAGTAGGCCTTTATGTGTTTGGTCAGATGCATATAGACTTTAAAAAGGTTCGGGAATTGTTTTTCAATTGTCTATACTTCCTAGATTCAACCCTACGATGATATCCAGTGGTTTAACTAAAGGGGGGGGGGGGGGGGGGGGGGGGCAGGGGGCATTTGCCCCCCTCCAAATGAAATGACAAACTCTATCTATGTATATTGACAAACAGTAGTGGGTTATGCCCACCTCTGATCACAGGCCTGTCCCCCCTGATGCCCCCTTCCCCCAAATTTGAGACCCTACTAATAAAGCCATTGATGATACCACATTTGTGGCAATCACTTGTTACAGTGCTAAGCCACTTGCTTGAGAATGTGGGAAGATCACAATCTCAATACGCCAAAATCGCCACTAGTTTGCGCTTTAAAGAACATCTCCGCTGTTTGTTCAATGAAGTGTAGTATTGACAACAACAGTATAGAGAGACGCTCTATTGACAGAGTTGTTTTTCCGGTCCTTTATATCAAACAACATGCCATAGCTGTCTCAATTATTTATATAGATATCAGATCAAACACTTTGTGAAGTGTTTGTAAGAATTTTGGGTACCATAATCTCTTATCTGATTTGCTGACATCGTTTCCATTTTGATGCAACTAAAACATCTATCGCTGACTACTTTCACTCACCTTGGACTTGCACTTGGAGTTAAACATAATGATCTACATTCCCATGACTTAGTATCTATAACATATACAGAGTTCAAAGGACGGAGGTCATCAGTCAGCCCCCCGGCAATGATAAGTTTATCCTCTTGCCAGCAGGACATCGTGTGAGAATGCCTCGGCTTAGGAGTATCACCTGATAATTGGACCTGCAAGTTATAAAGAAGTGAAAAAATATCATATTTAATTGCATTATAGCAAGGAAGCGAAACTGTTGCAAGTTCACCAACCTACGTAATAAACAAACATGAGCAAGCATCACCAACTAAAAAAAGTAAGGACATAAGTTATATAACTCCTGACAACCACTTTCTCATTTCTCATATGGGGGACAAACAGCCTGTAAAAGTCAAGTTGTTTTTTTGTTTTTTATGGGTAACAGTCATAATGAATAGGGGAATTTATTTGACTATCTTAGGGCGTGTTCTCACTGTGCGAATGTGGACTCATACCTAGGTGCGAGTCTACATGCATAACATTGATGTTGCGTTCTCATTGTGCGATAAAATACATCAAAATACCGATGTGGTATCGAGTCCACTTACCCGGATGTTACTTGGTTACAAGTTTAAGCGAGTGCGCCGTGCGTAATTATTGCGTAAATACCACGCGTGCATGACATTTGGCTGCGTGAAATTGCATTTTGAAGCGCGCGACTGACGGCGGCGCAGTCTAACGCAGCGCAACATGCTTGTTATTGTGGAACAAGTGGTACGAGTCCACATAGGATAAGTAAAACGCGTTCTCACTAGCGATTTTTATACCACGTCCTAGGTGCGAGACTACCTCTTCGAATATAATTCGACCCTACATCGTGGATGTAGGGTAGAAACCCCTTATTGCGCGTTCCCACTAGGCTTGGAAGTAGACTCGATGTAGCATCGAGTCCACGTCCCGGTATCAAACAGCCACAGTGGGAACGCGACCTTACCCAACCTTACAGACGTATCCCGCATACCCAACCTTACAGACGTATCCCGCATACATGGGAGTGCTCCAGGCATTTACTAGTACTTGCACTGCTGCATTACCCTGTTCATGTTTACGTGTTTGCAGTAATAGATGTTTAATGTGCAGATTAGTTGATATTATATAACAGTTGGAAATTTCCTTGTCATTTGATTGGTGGATTATATGTCACATGACATGAAATATTTGTCCCATTTCATTGATTTTACATCATACGTCATTAATCGTGCAATTTGGTTCCATTTGCCGTGCAATTTGGTTCCATACGTTTTGTACCATTGCACGCCTCGTGTTTTTCAGCAGGCAACTGTCACTGTACATGCGCTAATATTGAACCGCGCCACGATTACGATGCGTTTGTTTTTATGGCCAGCCTGTGTGTAGCGCGGCGTCTCCCAACAACCAATCTCCGGTGAAAGTGCCGTAGCGTAGCCGCTGGGAGGCCCATGTTTAGTACTGCTGCCTGCATATCTTGGATTATAATTGCCTTCTTGTATTGATGGGACTTATGTTTATGCTGTACATGAGACAAATATTGTAAGTGAGAACGCAAGCTTCCAGGCGAGGGCTAGGTCTAATTAAAATGATCAATTTTAAATCAAAATAAGCTTAGGCCTACTCAATAGGCCTACTCAATCAGTAGGCTAGCGTAGGCCTGTCAGCTTCCGTTTTTTATGACAAATAACCTACCGAATGTGTTACTGTTATATAAAACAAATAATGAATGTTTTCATTCGTGCAATGGTATGAATATTTTCATTTCAAAATAAATAAAAAATATTTCTGACCACAAATTTAAGGCAACCAATAATTTAATCAATTACGCCATCTATCTGCTATCATCAGCAAAAAGAATCACGGCAATATATGGTACCGTTTAGTAGATATGAATATTTCTGTAAAAGAACTGAATTTTGAAACCGAACAAATTTGTGATTTCACGCTCAATGAGCGCTAATGTGTACTAGGATTAACATTAAACCAATTAAATAAATAGTAGCCTTGTTCAGACTTTCTCCTCATTATTTAACATGAAATAAAGATAAATATTATCACCACTTGTGAGTTAAAGTAATTGCAAAGATTTAAAAATGATCCATAGATTTCATAAACATGATAAACAAGACGAGGACGTGGAATAAGAATGGCCAAATGAGTGACTATCTGATATTGTATAAAATATACAATCAAGTATTTTGATAAAAAATAATACTGCACCTATTTTTCATAAATATGTTCGATTAAGTAAATATTGTCCTCGATACAGTTAAAATATACGGTCAAAATATCGATGTCCACAGTAAGACTAGTAAAGTAAAAGTCTCTCTCTCTTTCTCTACATGGACATTCATTCTTGAAGAAAATTTGTTTTGAGGTAAGTCCAGTAATAGGCAAATAATCAAGCAGCTCTTCCTTCTACATGATCACCATTATTGTTAATACAAAGTCTCGCTCTGGTCTTCATGCTGTGTTGATGGCGCGCCTGGAGATCCTTCTTTGACGCAAAGCTCTACATGCATTGTCAATACATTGCCGTAGTACTTGAAGACTTTGGAACCTTTTGTCAGGACTGTAATTTGTTATTGCTTATAATACCTTATGATATTGAATTTGAGCCTTCGAAGATACCTTGTTCGGATCTAAAAATGGCCACTTTTATTCAAATACACGTAAAATTAGTTTCTCTTAACCAATTCTAACCAAATAAAATTCTTATTAAAGCTAATTAATTACTAGGTCTTGTTTACCATTAAAATAATTTGGGTGAAAAATGCTCATATTTCTTTTTAAAACTCCTTCAAGTTGAGTACACTTTTTTTGACTCACCCTGTATGTAGTGTGTATAATTGTGTAGTCTTTGGGTTGCGTAAGTGCGGATTTTACCTTTCAACAATATATACGCTACTAGAAGTTCCAAGACCTGAAACCCCTTCTGCATCTGTCTTGTTTGTATGTATGTATAGCGCCCACAGTGTGCTTGCGAGGAAGCAAAAAAGTTTGTTTACGTCTCGTAAAGAGTTGCAGAAATCCTCGGAAATCCTACAGCTTTTGTACCTTTCTAATGACTTTAAAAGACTTTCAAATAAGATATTCCTGAGCTATAAATATGACTTCAACAAGGAAGTTTTCTAGTTACCGGCGGTGAGTTATTATCTTCGTCGTGTCAAGGGCTTCAGGTAAATACTTGAATTTAAAGAAGAAAGCGTTACAAGCTATGGTTTATTCATTTCAAACACCAGAATTCTGCAACCAAAAACGTAAGGTTTTATATAACTTTCAAGTTTGACCCTACAGGTTGTACAGCGCTTTGATGCTGTTGCTTTATGCGCTTTATAAGTTTTATTATTTATTACTATCCCTCACCTGTTTAAATCTGATAAAAAAACATTTCTTATGAATAAATTATAAGTTTTATTATTTATTATTATCCCTCACCTGTTTAAATCTGATAAAAAACCATTTCTTATGAGTAAATTATTTAAACATCACTCTAAATATAGACAGAGGAAACTTACCTTTTCCCAAATGCCTTTGTCAATTTCCATCACCCAAATATCTCCCAGCACTTTTCTAGCCGTTGTACAACCACCATGCACTATCAGCCTATCATCCTCTTGATCACATGATCTCAACACTGCAGCAGTGTGTCGCCATCTCGGAGTAGGTACAGTCCCTGAGCTGCTGCTGGGAATGACATTGCATTGGTAGTATAGTATGTCCCCTTCTTGTTCCAACGATAGGATTATTGTGGAGGAGCATGGTTTAGCTGGAGAGGTCCTGCCTCCAAAGATGATCCATCTTGAGTTTGAGATGGCATTCATTGTATGGTGAAGTCTAGCATCTAATGAAATAATACGGTATATTTAAAATGGATTTACAAAATTAAAGGCTAAACTAATTGTGATGATAAGTAGTGTGTTTGAATAACTGAATTTCTTAAATACACATCTCTTTAACGAGTCGGACAAATGATCATAATACAAGATTTACCAAATGTGTGGGCACATCTTTGTTTTTACCTTGTTTGTACCTGAGACTAGTATAACACTACTGACAAAATTGGAATAAACAGAATCAAGTGCAAATGTTTTGATGAAAATAACCAAGTTTTAAATAATAGCAGGTTTCCCTTATCAACTACATGTAACAATGTTATAATTGTGATGAATTGAGGTTATAATTGGCTGGGAAAACTGGTGGAAATTTCACTATGTTAAAAAAAGAAATGATTTCCACAGGACAGGTTGTGACTTTTAAGAAACCCATATGTCTTTCCTTACTCAGTAATTACTTGCTCAATTGCGGAAAAGAAAAGTTTGTTGATATGTGCATGTATATTCACTAGTTGTGTGTTTATGGTTGCATTATCTTTGTAATACACCACCTATGACATCAATCTCAACTTAAGTTGGCAAGAGATGAAGCTTAGTATCATTACAAACAACCCACTAAAACAACTTTTAAGTTAAAAATGTCAATAATTATCAAGTACTCATCATACCTAATGTACTGCCATCACTTTTGGGAAGCACAGTGACTAGTGTCCCCTCTGATATGTTTAATAATCGTACACAGTTGAGCCTACTATGTCTCCCATTGGACGTCTCTCCAAAGCCTCCATATAACACAACACAATTAGAAGTCACTCTGGCACTCGCATGTGCAAAGCACCTTATAAGAGCACTAGGAGTGCTATTTAATTGTTTCAACTGTATAGTTCTTGTGTGTTCTGTACCGGGTTTGGCAGTTGTACTTGGAGCATCTTCCTGGATGGTTTCTGTAATGATATTAAAAATAAAATATACAATTTGTAATTCAATTGGGCAATAATACATAAAAAGCATCATCATCCACTGGAGGTGTGCTGTAAGTAATTTATTTCAGGATTATGTTTGGGCTGTTCTGTTATGAAGGATCTAGGGAAGGATGGTAGAACCTAGGGACCTGTGGAATCACCACAATCTATCAGCGAATCTTCAAATAAGCATTAAACAACTCCACCTGCGGCGTCATTGTTTCACTTAAAATAATACACTGCCTGCACATATGTGAGACAATATTAAATGGATATGATCTAAAAACCATAAATATTACTATACTCTCTAATTTGTTGAGAGCAACGATTAATATTACCTATAGAATTTACCTATCAATTTTCTGGCACTGTTAATTAAGTAGCCAAATAGCTTATTCCATACACAAGTTTATCCATCCTTCCATGTTAGGCCTTCCTATTTACCTTTAAATGCAAACAACTCTGCTAAACTATGTTCACATATTCCTGATGAAGCACACGCCACTATATAATGGCCACACTTCAGATGCCATTCCTACGAAATAAAACGAAAATTAAAATTTGAATGGCATTTGATGTTTTCTTGATGAAATGCATATTTTCTTCATACTACAAGTCATTCTAAGGTAATCCGGATGGAAAGGCAGCAATTTACAAGACAAGCATGCTTTAAGGGACAGGTGTATTTTTAAAAGTAATTTAAAGGTAGATGTTCTGATTGCTGGCCCGATTTTCAACTTGATGTTTTCTATTTTACATAAAAGGTCATCCTTAAAATTGTTGCATTCCAAAGTTTGAGTTGCATAACTCCAATGGTTCTTCTTTTAGAAGCACATGGTCACAAGAAATTTGCCCATTGAGTAGTACACAATCAACCACCTTTGGCAGTAATTCACTGCATTTTAGGCTGTTTTTAGCCTATAATTTCAAAATGGAACATTTCTGGCAGCTAAGATTTTACAGACATAATGAGACATATATATATATAGGGATTCTTCTGATATCAAAATATCTTGATGTGAAGAAAAAAATCATAGCCAAAAAAAGTGATCAGAACATACACCTTTAATAAGATTCATAATTTTCTGTTTTGATTTCATTATTGATTTTTAAAATGATGCCGATTTATCTGCTAGGATCTACTGAAGATAGTATATCTAATTCTGCAGAGGAGATCAATTCAAGGGGCTCCCTACTAAAGATGTATATCACGCTTATTTCTGCAATAGAATGATAAAACGGTTAGCCATAAAGTAAGTAATATTCATATAAGATAATACAATTCGCTATCTTCTGAAGATAACAAATTTGTATTTCTGAAATTTAGAACAAATTTCTAAGTACCAAAGATGCAAAGATAGCTGAAATAATACACTATGGGCCAAGTCCCACTAACATTACACATGTGGACCTTCGATTACTGACCTACAATGTTGAGATTCATTAATTGCAAAAAATAGAAAAACTTATGAATTTGTTACATTATTTATACCACTAAAAGATACCCAAAATCAAAATATGCAACATGCGACACATTTCCTGTGTCACTCATTCCCACTGAGATGACGAGACCATAGGAAAGTTCTGCTTCCACTAGTGTCAATGTTGGTCTTTTGTCATCCAATAAAACATAATGAAATGCATCATTATGTTCTAGAGGTGAAAATGGCTTATGAATATATTTTCACTTTGTATCTTGAGGTCAGGTCAGTCGGTCGATTTTCCTTTTCTTCTTTTTTTTTGCTGACAAATATTACTGACTGTCGTGGTTCATGTCAAGACAAAATTAGTAAATGTCAATTTTATTAATGTTTTAATAGTTTAAAAACTAAAGCAAACTTATTCATCTCAAGCAGAAAATAGTAATATTTTGACAATTTGGGAAAAATTAAAATCTTAAAAAAAATAATGCCACCCAGATTTTTGGGTTTTAGGGTTTTTTCGGTCGCTGAGAGCTACAAAACTATTTGCCTTACATTAATCACAATGCCTTGGGACTGTTTCAGAAAGTGCACAACCACGTTACCAAAATAAAACGAATTACACGGCGATGTAGTGTATGTTGAACATCACACGTGTATAACGATCATGATGTTTTGGTCCAAGGGATTCTGAATCTGACTAAAGGTGTTTTGTATATATAGGGCGAGTCAGAAAGAATGGACACTTTTCTCACAAAAACGTGACAACAAATTAAGGCATGCACATTCAAAACCAATGGTAGACCTATAATTTGGCTTTCACTCAATTTTTTAATTTTTTAAATTGACCAATGTGTTATCATGATACACTATTCTAAGTAAAGCCCCAAATTTTGAAGCCAATCCACAGGATGGTCAAAATATCACGCCATGTTTTCTAATGAGGTTCGCTTTCTAAATCAGCCGAGATGCTTTGTTTCACTTTTCTTTCTTGAATTCAGGCTTTATTACTCATAATTCCATAGTTCTCGTTATTTCCAGTCATTTTAAGATTGTGTTTCTGATTCAGGTTTTCACTGATTGTCATCTCTGAATCAGCCAGCCAACAATAATTATGTGTTATCCAGTTATTGCCATTCGGTGGATTGGCCTTCAAATACCGGTTTCTACTCAAATTGTTGTAACAGTATGACGCAATTTTTGATTTCAATTTTTTTTTTTGTTGAATAAAAGCCAAATATGTGGTCTTTGTAGCACTATCATTGGTTTTGAATATGCAAGCCTGTGAAATTTCTGTGGTGCTTTTGCTAACAAGGTGGCCATTCTTTCTGACTCACCCTGTATGTTTGTTATCACAGCAGCCTACCTCAAATTCATCAAATAATTCTAATGCCTCTATTCTAGTCCTCTCTTGCTGTGATAGCGCACCCATGTAATACTGATTCATATTGACCGCATGGCAGCATGGCCAACCCTGTGTGGAAACAAAAGAACAAATGTATTCAATGTACAAATCAAAACAACCGTTACAGTTTGTATTAACAATTACTAATTAAAAAGTCTGTGGCACATCATTAGCATGATGAATTTGAAAACATTATGCGTTTCCTGGGAATCTCTCTAACAATTGTGTTCCATCAAAGCATTCAAAGACCAGATCTCTACACTTTACTTGTATTACTTGGCCTGACCACACCCCATATGCTGAGTGGGGATTGCTACATTACCTTCACAGTTATAGTCTATTTGGCCATCACAAGACAGTAAGGTGAATGCGTATTCTACTAATTGCAGCACATAACGTGAGCGCCTACTCAGGCGCTGGCATATTCACACGAGCGTTGAAAGACGGAAGATACATATGCGTGCGTAAAAGCTGCACCTGTCAAGTTACATCACTGTCCTGAGGAAGCCAAATAGAGTATAGTCTATTCCCTTCCCATCACTGAATGATACTTACCATTGATAAGTACCTCTGGCAATGAGCGTTTAAAGTTGGATAGGTCTGGATGGCTTTGATTGGAGAATTCAACTTCTTGAAATGATTCTGCCTGTATGGTATGGAAAAAATAAAATAAAAAGTTACTTAGTTTACCAAATGGAAGTGATGCCAGTAATTAAATCAAATACATTTTGGACTTGGTTTGATCTCCAAGTTATTCATTTAAAATTGATCTAGTCTATACTTCATCAACAAAGACATGTAAACTGCAGCCTTCTAAATACAATTATGGTAGTTATTTTAGGAGATCTTCTCAAATTCCTTTTAACTGATACTAAAAACCTCATGAATATATGCTATATGTGCGACCCAATCAAATGACGTCTTTTACTGGTACACACAAAAAAGTGCAGGTCATTAAATGGAAACCATGTACCCCTGCGTAAACATTGGTAACCCGTGTAGAATGCGTATCATGTTCTGTCACCAAAACAAGTTTGTGTAATGCCACAAATGCATTGCGTACTTACACAAAGCAGTAGCTATGGGACGTGTGAGTGGTTCGTTTGCACGATTTTTGATCAGACTGATCAACTTGTAATGGGGAAGCATTGTTAAATTGCAAATTTTTAAACAAATAATTAATAGAACACGTAACGTCCGCATAAGTAATTATTTCCATGCTATTTCCTATCTTTCAATATCGTGTAATAAAAAGCCTTTACGTCTGAACAGAGGCATATAATTTGATCGTTTTTTTACGATAAACTATTAACTCTTACACAGCCACAGGGATATCGCCTTCACATGTTTCTAGATGTACAGGCGGCAAATTCAATATTAGCGCGTTACGAAGGGGTGTGATACTATCGTGACGCGAAATTATGCATAGAAAGCATCGTCCCTAGTAATCCCTAGTGTACTTAAAGCGCAGTTCTTTGGTAAATCCAATGTCAGTAGACCATGTATTGGTAGGTTCTCGGATAGGAGCGGTTTTGGGCAAGGCGAAGTATCAGAGGGTGTTGTTCGATTGTGTGACAGTGAAATTACACACGGTATACGAAGAAGACTAGGCGCTATAACATGTTCACAATAACATGTTTTCCTGTGTTGTATTTGTATTACACAGGCTTTGGATGTCAACTTTTTACCAAGATGCACGGCATATTTGTGCCAAGCAACCACTGGGGCGCATCGTATTGTGAGTACCGAGAATTGAGACACCATTAGTGATATAGATTAGCAAAGTGCACTCACATCACAATTCCAAATGCATCATCAGGTTGAATCTGTAAGAATACAAACAAGAACGGTTTAATCACACCCACTAAATTGATTATTCAGTTTCATAATATTTTAGTCCTATTCAAATCAAAATGCTTTTATTTTAAAAGTTTTATCATACATAATTAATCAGTTTTTTTGTCTGACTTGAGCCTATGTATTATCATGTTGCAGTCAAAATTCAACTTGATTAAAACCTCCATGTAGATCAACATAAATTTTCCCCAGTGATCCAATCATAATAAACCCTATAAAGAATATTTCACATGAACAAGAAATTACAGTTTACAGCTAGTAAATACATGTACATTATTGTATTCGAAACACTGACACATCATGCAACTTGACTTAATCATGTTAATGGTGATGTCATATTACAAGGATAGAGATTATGTAATCTTCTTAGGGTTTTTTTCTTCAAAGGAAGGTGGCTTGTTCCTCTCCTAAATAGCTTATTTCACTCCCAGTAAGGGGAATTGAAAGCAAAATAGTATACAAATAGCCAATTTTTGCGCGCCAGGAATATCATTTTAGAAGCCTGTTTAAAACCGAAATGTACCTTAATTATGGCCAGAGCCATGTAAAAACGTGGACAAAGTTGTGCACGTTACACGCACATGTTTCAGGAACAAATAATCGGGCAAAATGTTGTGAAGTGATTCGGGGGAATGGAGAGCCTGCCCCCCCCCCCTATCAGGAAAATCCTACATACGCCACTGGATCCAACATCACAGACAAATCAGTTGCCTGAAGTGTGAGGCTTCCATTTCATGACTGAAAGCAGTCATCTTTATATCGCTCTACTTACCTGCTCATAAGATACAAAGATAGAATTCTGGAATATCTTCAAAGCCCATTGAATAACTTTATTAGAACTGAAACAAAAATTACATTATATTAAAATGTATTAAGTATAGAATCAATTGAAGCCCATTGAATAACTTGATTAGAACTGAAACAAAAATTACATTATATTAAAATGTATAAGTATATTATTGTTCAACTCTTTTGACGATGAGTAATTTTGTCATACTGTATAGCAGTTCTTAGAACATTGTACTCTTGGTTTTAATTTTTCTTTCCTGCATCTATATATTATCCTTGCAGGTTTTTACATGCTGTGTGTTTTTTACCTTACTGTATGGTTTTGATTATGTCTGTAGTGTGTAATAGTGTAATATGTATCTTTTTATGATGTATTGGCGTATAACTTGTTGTAGTTTAAGACATTTTGCTATTGTACAGCGCCTTGAGGTGTATTCGTAAGGCGCTTTAAAATGCGTTATTATTATTATTATTATTATCAATTGACCTAGAGTGAAATGTTGACAACATTTAGCAGCATGTCGACATACTGTTTTTATCCAGAGTCTCTTTTCCTCCCCTCCCCAGTCCTCAGGTTGTCCAGGTTGTTTTGAGTCTCACCTCGATACATCCATATATGTGATAACACACTCAGACAACAGCAATGTAGGAATATCTCTGTCAATGCCACATTGTAAGAGTCCTTCTTGCAGTCTGTCTAGGTCACACATATCAACTCCAAGTAAATAGTACTTCTTGGATGCTATGAAAACACCTACAGAAAAAACAATCATTTAGTGCGAGTAAAATGTTAACATGTTTATGTTTCAACATGTAGTATCTTATTTGTTAATGACACAATTCCTGATTTCCCCCCTTTGAATAAGTTCATTAAGATTGTAGATTGAAGATTTAGTAAATGTTATGTTCAACAAATCCAAAGTGTTTACACAAATGTATTGGTTTTGTCAATCCTGTCGGCTGACTTTCTCCAATACAGGCTTTATTCTCATTCCATGGCTGATTGGGGTTATGAAGTAATCAGACTCTTGAATCAGATAATTGTAAGTGCCTTGTTGTGGTTGCTTGTCCTTATGTGAGGGGAAGTGCAAAGTGCCTTTACTTGGGAAATCATCCGACCATGTTGACAATAGGGCCTAATTGGCTACACAATATGGATTTGTTAAATGTGTAATCTAAGTCCTGAGGATATTCTTGATCTGCGTATTATGGAATATACACACCTTCATTAATAGGCTGACATCCTGTGGCATCATCCACAACACATGCCTTCAATTCTGGATTGGCGTCTATCAGTGACGTCTTTCTTTCTGCAACCTGAGGGAAATCCACTTCAACAAACCTGATCTTGTTGTCCAGACACCCAGATGCCTCTAGCCTAAAGAATGCTGAATCAAATCCTGCACCCAGGGATACTATCTGCCAAATGTGCAAAGGTGGATATGAAATTAATGGATGTAGTGTAGGGGTGTCTATTCTTCCAGAAAACCTAAATTATTCCCCAGCGCAGCGCTACCCTCGTCCAAATCCTTCCCCAACTGCAACGCCACATCTGCCACCGAACTGACCCATAAATCAACAACGGTGTTGAAATAGTCTGTTCAAATGGGTCAGATATCATGAAATGACACAATTTGACACAGATAATCAAATACTATACCAATACAAGTTTTCAATTAACATTTAACTGTAAAAATAGAAATTCTTCCCCTAAAGAGTAATCACAAGAATGGTTAAAATTGAAGCCCTTCATGTATCAATACATTGTTTCACAATGCAAACCATAACCTGAAGTAGACATGGTATAAAATTGTATACATGGTACCTGAAAATACCCTGCTTTGAGGGGGGAAACTCAGTCATTTTGTGAGAAAGAGAGAGAAGAAGGGGGTTAAAGAGGAGGACAAAGGGGGACATGGAAGGGAAAATGGAGAGGGGAAAGAAAAAACCCAAAATGGAAAACATTGTGTAATGGGTGAAGAAACTAAATGGCTGAGGGGAAAAAATGGACACATTTTCAAAAATACATAGCCCTTGAAGCAGAAAGGTTTTCTTAGAAACCCAAAACCTCAAAACTTATTTGGTTTCTATTCATTTCAACATGACTATACCTGCTTTTCCATAGTACTAAACTGTGTGAGAAATCTTTGGAGAACATCATCAATAATCCTAGCTCTGATGTAATACCCACGGTTAATTAACGGAGCTCTACGGCTCTTTGGACTGGATACAAACAGTTTGAGATAGTCGTCTTGAAAATATCCCTGTGCTGCCATGGAACATTTGCTGACGATGCTGCTGTCATTGGTGCCTTGGACCTTAAATGAAAACAAACAAAAATTGAGAAAAGGAACAAAGTTTCAAAACATTTTCTCCAATATGATTCATTGTATTGAAAATATTTGAATCGTCATCATGATAATTTCACTCAGAGAATATGAAAGACAGGGATATTCATCTCTATTGAAATGTTGTAGAAAACTGGCACTACACTGTATTTGTGTCTCACTCAAACCTGTATCACTTGCATGTTTGAAAAGACTGCTTGTCCATATATGGGTAATAGACACCTGTTGCAACATCAACTGTGAACTGGTCTCTTGTACTTGAGTGTGATAGTATTAAATTATCTTTTAGACTATCTTAAAGGAAAAACATGTTGATTTTGAACATGTTGAATTATTTCATAAATTTTGGAGGTTTGAAAAAGGGACGAGGTAAAGTCTTTTCATTATTCATTTTTTGAATTTGTTTCATATATTCATTATTAAATCAGAACCGATGGTTTTCGAACAGAATTTAAGGTACTTCCACTATACCAAAGCGTATCTTACATTAATTTTTATCTTGACCCACCGATATCATTCTGTTTTCACCATTGCATTTCTCAGATCAAGAGGCTACTAGTAGGCTAGAGCTTTCATTTGATAATTTAATATTAATAATGGAAGTGCCATTAATAATAGTTAATACATCTATATTTGAATAATATTGACCGGGTCTTACTAAGTTACTGGGTCCTGGGAGCTCCGAGTTACACTTTTTCTCAGTAACTAGGTCCTAGACCTACTAGGTCCTAGACCTACTAGGTCCTAGACCTAGAACTTAGAAGAGGTCCCGGAGTTAAAGGGACTTCAGAAGACATATAAGTCATGTAAGTCCTTACCTGAAGCAGGTATCAAAAAAAGACAAAATACTGTTTTTTAAGTAAGCTTATTTTCAGTTCAGTGAACGATTGCTGTTGAGAAATCTCAACAACCTCCTTCATTTTAATTATAATCGTAAACTTACAGCGGCATCGCTTCTTTCTTTAACACTTATCTGAGACATCACTTTAACGTATTTTCATTTATTTTTGATGAATCTCACGAAATGGACATTTTTCCCTATCTGGCGGCGCGCCATGCGAACTGTTAAATAACGTCCGTCACCCGTCACCAATGGGCTAAGCAAAGCCCGTGTGCAAATAATAAAATAAACTCCCGGGAAATATTAGACGGTTCTCGACTTTGGCGGTTTTAATATTCATCAAAATTAATCATAATCAAACAGATAAAAAAAGTAATGATATATTGAAATTATTTTAATAACAACCTAAAAATTAAATTCAAATATCATAAGTGAAATATTATATTTAATTTGTTTATATTGTAGGGGCCTATGTCGGACCTTGGTCGGATCTCTTTGATTGATCGATTAGTGATTGGTAAACGTATTTCAATGTAATTCCTGCAAACACACAAATGCAAGCTCTTATGCGACCAAAAGAAAAAGAAAACCACTTTGTGGGCTTTCTCCTAGGTTTACTTGGCCTACATCGTTCAATCATGGAAGTAATTTCCTTTACTTCCATGACTTTACACATGCATCGATTATCATTGTAGAAGCTCAGTTTACTTCCATGGTCAGACACTATTCATACCGTTTTCTACATGTACATGTAGCAATTAGCAACTGACCTTTCTTCCTATGGTACCATGATGGTTGGTTTGGGTCAAATTGAAGCAGTAGCGGCGCCACTGGGGGTGGGGTGGGGGGGGGGGGGGGGGGGGGGGCAGGGGGTTCATTTCCCCCCTCACCCCAATGATTTTCTTTGCCCTCCCCCCAATAAAAAAATCAAATTAGTTAAAATTAGACCAAATTGGACAATTTTAGCATAAAATGGCAATTTTTTTGCGAGCTTCACGCGCATTTTCCGCGGGCAAGCGCGCATTTTCATACCAAATTAGTTAGAATTAGAAACAATTTGACAATTTTAGCGTAAAATGGCAAAATATTTAGCGCGAATACGCAGTCTTTTCTTCATGCCCCCTAAAACAAATGTTACCCCACCCCCAAATTATGATGCTGGTTCGCCACTGAATTGAAGTGTTGGCTAATGCCTTAACAAGAAGAGTGTTAAAAACACAATCCTCGCTAGAGGGGGTTAATTTTGAATGCAAGCAGAAATAAAGGAAGAGTATTTTTAAGAGAATTGTGTCATAACAAAACATGCACTTTCAGTTTTCTTGAAATCAAGTTTCAAGATCTGTTTTGATAACATAGAGTCATAGTTATATTGTACATGATTGTTTACATAAACAAACTACACCCTGAACTTTAGAGTCATAGTTATATTGTACATGATTGTTTACATAAACAAACTCCCTGAACATTTGAGTTAAAAGTCCCAAATAGGAATATTTTGTATCTAATTTAAGAATAGACTTATCACATCAAAGTCAACCAGGGGCAAAAACAACTGTAATGGATAATCAAAATTAATGATTAATAAATAATTAATTATGATTCATTAATGATTAATTAAGCATCAATTAATTAATTATCAATGATTAATTATCAAGTATTAATTAATAAATAAATAATAAATCATATATTAATTATTAATACTTATCAATCATCAATTTATTATTGAGTAATTAATTATTATTAAATAATTAACTAATGATTAATGAATGATTAATGATTAATTAATAATAAATAAATATTTTTTTTACTAACTTTCCAATTGCAATCTTTATGTTTGAGCCATAATAATGTGGCACTTTAAATACACAAACCAGTCATTATTATTAGTTGCTACATGGATACACCATGAAACAATATTATGCATGATCCAGGGACAATCCCTGATTTACCATGGCATGTGTAGTTTTCCATTATTAAAATTCAGAATTTATTGTATTGACCGTTGACCCTTCCTTGTACATAAAAAAACTAGTTGGCTGTACCAATCTCTCATCAAAACCAATTACCTTTCCATTAGTACTATTTCAGGTCATTGTGTCAATACCGTGGTGAATAATGGGACTTATTATACGTTCACAAAGACGGTGATGCGGTCCTTGCGTGTTATAAGTATATCTGCAAAATTGTGAAAAGGTTGCGTATGGATAATTGGAAATAGTTATAATCAGCTGTTATGATTGGTTGACAGGGTTGTTTGTTAACTTGTATGGGTGAAAGTGTGAACAAATGTAAGTAAGGTCACAAAATTTCGCACGGTCACAAAATTTCGCACGGTCACAAAATTTCGCACGGTCACAACATTTCGCACGGTCACAAAAATTCGCTCGGTCACAAAATTTCGCAGTACAAAAAGCACAATTGTGCTAGTTGTACTGCGAAATTTTCTTTCTTTCTTTCTTTCCCTTTCTTCTTTTCTTTCTTTCCCCTTTTTTTCTCCTTTTCCTTTTTCTTTTTCCTCCATTTTTCCTTTCTCTCTCTCTTTTCTTTCCTTTCCCCCTTCTTCTCCTCTTTTCCCACCTTCAGGGGGGGGGGGGGCACTGTGCCCCCCCCTGCCCCCCGGCTGTTACGCCACTGCCAGTAATCGGAAAATAAACAAAACAAAGGTATCACCTTGACCTCATCACGTGGGTAGTCATGTGTGTAACTTATCCACAGCTGCAGGTCTGCCATGCAAATAGTATGTTGTCCCTGTATTAGGTTCAGTACACATGGTGCACGCAATAAATGTAGTTACGTCTGCGTAAATGTTTTATTTTTAAACATGTCCTACTTCAAATATTTCACCGGACTAGTATTATGTATGTTAATATCGGTAGCAGTATGTGACTACCCATTTCAAAATCACTCTTTACCCTGGAATGAGCGAGTGGATGACTTGGTTGGAAGACTTACACTTGAGGAACTCGTCTTGCAAATTTCAAGAGGAGGTGGTGGTCCCAATGGACCTGCACCGGCCATTGAAAGACTTGGTATCCTGCCTTATCAATGGGACACGGGAGTGTCTCAGAGGGGATGTGCAGGCAGGGAATGCCACATCCTTTCCACAGGCATTGGGCTTGAGTGCAACATTTAGGTAAGTCGTTATAATAGTAAAGTCTGTCTGTAACCCAGCCAACACGTATGCATGGCCCCATGTGGGCCCTTTATGGGCCACTTTGTAGGCCCCATTTGGGCGGCCCACATAGGACCCTTAATATTTTGGCCACTTTGTCCTTAAGGGGCCATGCGAGTTGGCCCTCATGGGTCCCATCTGGGCAGGGCCCACATGGGACCCTTACTAATTTGGTCACTTTGTCCGAAAGGGGCCATGCGAGTTGGCCCCCATGGGTCCAACGGGGGTTAACATGGGTTTAATTAGGGTCAAATCAGGGATTTAAGTGGGCTTGCCTTATAAAACAGCCTATATTAGGTAATTGTTAATTTAATTATTCACATATCCGAATAAATGACTGGCAATTGCAAGAACAATTCAGTCATTTGCCTTTTCATTAACATTCTCCAACAAAATTGTTCATGTGTTAACAGTTTGTGTGTGAAGTTATGTTCTTACTTGC
This sequence comes from Ophiura sarsii, assembly GCA_035610835.1. Taxonomy (NCBI): domain Eukaryota; kingdom Metazoa; phylum Echinodermata; class Ophiuroidea; order Amphilepidida; family Ophiuridae; genus Ophiura; species Ophiura sarsii. The sequence goes on from CM069441.1 coordinate 20,141,944, forward strand.
CATTAAGTTATGAGATAGTGCATGATGTGGATTAAATCATTATGAAAATTTATAAATATGAAATCCATAGTGTTACAAAACCAATATAACTAGGGTCGGTGCGCATGCGTGGAATTGCCCTGATGTAACCCATGGGGGTCCCATGTGGTCAGCTCATATGGGACCCTGATAGGTTTACCCAAACGTAGCCCATTATGGCCCTTGTAAAACCCACATGGGGCCCATATGTGTTCAGCCTATATGGGACCCTGATAGGGGAGTGTTCATAAATACTTTGGTGGGGGGGGGGGGGGGGGGGGGGGTTGGAAAATATGAGGGGGGGGGCCAACCAAAAAAGGTTCTTAAAAGGGGGGGGGGGTCAGGGAAAAAAGTGCTTGTATAGGGGGGGGGGGGTCCACAAAAAAAAGGTTGGTATTTTTGACAAAGCAGCATTTTGAAAAAGTTGATAAATTGAGAGGAAACCGAGGACTACTATTACATTTTAATACCAACCCAATATTTATGGAACAATACAAATTGAAAAAATACACTTGGATCAATGAATGCAAAACTAAAATCAGCTTTACAAATTGTTGAATATTCAGATGAAACTTGATAGCCATAGTTCTTTACACAATGGCGAAGGGAGCAAGGTAGCTTCAAATTTAGACGGATAAACTGGACATGTGTGCCAAGGTTTAAATATCGTTTTGGAGGGACCAGATGGATGTAGTTGATGATTCGGAAGAAGAGGAAGAAGAGGAAGAGGAGATAGTACTAGGGGAAATTGGAGATGGTGAAACAGAGAGTGAGGATGAAGAGGAAGATGGAGAGGATGATGAAGAGGATGATGAAGAGGTGGATGAAGGGGAAGATGAAGAGGATGCAGATAAAGAAGAAGAGGAGGACATACATGTACCACAGCGATCACGAGTGTCGGGCAGGATTATAAAGAAGAAGACCTACACTGATTTTGTTTGACTTTTCAATTGTGTTATATTATATATCTTTAATAAATAGTTTGATATAACCCACCTACCATAATAAAAGTGATTGTGACTATGTCTATAGGTTTATATAGAATGTTGTTATTGTTTCTGTTATATAACGTGAACAGACGGGGGGGGGGGGGGGGGGGTCAAAAAAAAAAGTTCTTGAAAGGGGGGGTCAAGAAAAAACCCCACCCTATTTGGGGGGGGGGGGTCCAAAAAAAAAAGATGTCCATGGCTCAATTGTTTCACCAACCACCCCCCCCCCCCCCCCCCCCCCCCACCAAAGTATTTATGAACACTCCCTAGGTTTACCTAAACGTAGCCCATTATGGCCCTTGTAAAACCCACATGGAGCCCATGTGGGGCCCCATGTGTGGTCAGCCTATGATTGGTTTTTGTACCAATCAGTTGATTTAACGAGAGGAGCAGTCTTAATAGATGTCAGATTGTTCATGTACGCACCTCCAGAACATGTTTGTAAACAACGCCGTTGAGATATACGAGTCTTAATAGGTAATCGTTTACGCAACTTTCCACCTCGGTAACCTCGTTTTGTGATATTAGCGATCTTCAGATCTCTCAAAGTCTCCCATATCGATGAAATAAATGGTTGACATATAAAAGAGTTTGTCACACGTTGGCGTACGTTCATCAGCATTTCTTTTGAGTAGTGAAGGCGACTCATTTGCAACGAAAACTAATAGAGTACATTGAAGAAAAGAAAAATCCAAATTCGGCACCACATACGCCCGTAGTATACAAAATACGATGACAGTAGTTCACAGATGAACATTAAAGTCTTTAAAACAGTTAATACGATGAACCATATGTGGTCAGCCTATATGGGACCCTGATAGGTTTACCCAAACGCAGCCCATTTATGGCCCTTGTAAAACCCACATGGGGCCCATGTGGTCAGCCTATATGGGACCCTGATAGATTTACCCAAACGTAGCCCATTATGGCCCTTGTAAAACCCACATGGGGCCCATGTGGTTAGCCTATATATGGGACCCTGATAGGTTTACCCATACGTAGCCCATTATGGCCCTTGTAAAACCCATATGGGACCCATGTGGTTTGCCCGCACAGCCCCCCTTGCCCTCATTAGCCCTGATTGCCCACATGTAGCCCACGTGGGGCCCATGCATGCGTGTTGGCTGGGAAAAGTGTAATGTTCGAATCATGCTAGCCGTCGCTGGTCGCAACAGGACTGCACCTAATACTCGCTAGCTCGCGCTAGCTCACTGTTCGCTCAAAGATTTTCTAGTACAGGGATT